>OZ014525.1:129719914-130014914 GCA_963966055.1 Lathyrus aphaca
TCCATGGCTTTGTATGAACATCTCATTGTCTTGTCTCATGTTCATAGCACTCCATAGCATCATCATCATCATCAACATGCTTCTGTTTTTTGCTTATCATGTCATCTCATCTCATTTAGCATGGTATTGCATTTGTTTCTAACATTTCAGGTGGTAAGTAAAACTTGAGAAGTGGATTTGCCTTCACTTCTCATAACTTTTCTTTTCATCTCTCTTGCATCCATTGCTGCATTTCTATGTGTGTTTGAGATTGAGCTTGCTCATTCTTGCTCCTCCCACTTTCTTTCTTCAAGTGACTTGACTTCTTGAATGAAGCAAGTCACTTTGTTTCTCTTGATCTTGTTCATCTGCTTCCTGGTGGTTCATCTGAAGATTGTTCTTGAAAACCTCACAAACATTAGGACCAACCAAGCATGATAATGAATTAGGGTTTTGATTAGTCTCCCCACAGTTTTTACCTTTGTGTCTCTCTTTGAGTCTTCTCTCCTCACCTCATAATCAGGGACTAAACCCTCAAGGCTTTAAGACTTTGTGATTAAGATCATGCCTGCATCCTTCTTTTAGGATGGAGTGTATAACTTTGATCCTAAGTCTTGGACCCTTAAGGTGTTGAACTCTCTTAATTAATCCATCTAATAATCACCAAGACATTACACTTGTAACTTGGGCCTTGCATTAGGGTTCTAATTCTTCCTTAATTGGTTAAGAAGGACTAACCCTAAAGCTAATGGACAAGTCCCCCTCAAGTTGTCTTACAAATCATAAAAGACACTTCATCATCATATCATTAATAAAATCCACTTAATCAAAGGTTTGTTCTGTCATGGGTTTAATCCCTAATCATGGATTAAGCTGAGGATCCTTCCTCAGCTTGAACACCCTCATCTACTATCCTTCTTTTAGGATAGTGTAATGAGCCTGTTAAATCCCTGATTATGGCTTAACCTCATTACTTAACACTAAACAAAAATCACAAAAACATCTAATTAATCACAAGTAGGTTAATGATCTTAACCCTACATCAAAGGTGATTAAGTGTGAGAATCTGACTTCACACTTAAGGTAATTCTCATTACCCCTAATCAGAGGGATGATGTGATGAGTTTACCAAATCCATTGATTTAGGTTTAAGCTCATTATCTTATGACAAACTCCAAAAAGAAATAAAAGACTGAAAACTCAAAAACAAACAATAATCGTCTCCTTCGGGATTCTTTTCTCATCATCTTCACTCACAAACGAGAACTTGCTTCTTCCGTCTAATGCAAGACAGTTTGCATCTGTGCCAGACAGATCATACACTTGAGCATTGACAAGCAAGCAGTTCATCAGTCAATTCATCTTTCAGTCTCTTCGGGTCGAACTACGGTGTTCTGACTTCCTCATTGCACGAGAGGATACGTAGGCATAACTTAACAGTTATCGAACAAAAGTCTCTGTACATTCCCCCCTCCTTCTAGCTTCATTCTTTAGCCTCATGATCTTGAGCATTTCACTCCTTTCTTACACTGACACTTTCATACTTCACATCACTTATACACTTCACTTCTTTTGCACTGACACCTGTACATATTGCTTTCCAGCCATCTTGCACAAATTGCACTAACACTACCCCTTTAAAACACAAATCTTTTAAGCGTGGATCCCGTCGAGTACGACGGACAATCTGGGTGCTAATACCTTCCCAGGTTGTAACCAACCCCCTTCCTCAGTCTCTCTGGTTCGCAAACCGTCTTATCCATCTTTTTCTAGGTCTATGCAGCATTGCCTTTCCTCCGGGATAAAAATGCCTAGCTGGCGACTCTATTCATCCCCAGTGAGTTCACGGCTGTGTGTTCTCATTGTCCCTCTCGCCGACCGTTCGCGTCTGTACCTTCATCTGACCCGGCTTCATTTATCGGGAGCGACAACCTCTTATTCGACATTCTCTTTGTCAACGGTTGTGGTGTCAGTTGGATCTGGAGCTTGTACATCCTGAACAAGAGCATCTTCGTCAGTCTCTGGTACAGCAGCTGGTATTTGAAGTGGTGCATCTTGGTCTGGAGTTATCTTTTCTTCTGCAGTGGAGTCTGGTCGAAAGGGAGAATTGTTGCCAGAAGATTCAGAGTCACTGACGTTGAATTCATCCAAAGTTTGAGGTCCATGGACACCTGCATCTGGAGTGGCATCATCTTGAAGCCTTTCAGCCAGAGTCTTCTCAGAGTTAGAAGGGACATTTTCTTCTTGGATTGTGGAAGTCTTTTCGACATCAATAATAACCTACAGAGAACATAAAAGAGAAGTATAAGATAAGGATATATGCAGTCAAGACTAGGAGTGTTGTCGGTCGAAGTAAATACCTGAGGAATCTCAGTATGGACACTTGAGTCTCCACTTCTTTCACTCCTTGAGGGAATTTTGCTGACTGGACTGGCAGGGGGAGTTCGTCTGTGGACCATAGATCTTTGGGATGCTACTGTTTTTATTTTTAGACCTTTGTTTCTTTTCAAAGGTTGGGGTTCAGGAGATTCGTCCTCAGACTCTTCGACGCTCACCTCCTTTTCTTCTGGTTTTCTTTTCTTGGCTGGGGTACGAGTTACCTGTAGCAGAAAAAGAAGTGTTCAGTATAAGGAAATGTTGAAATGCATAAATAAGGAAGTATTTTCTATTTTTTGTCGAAACCTTCTTGGCAGTTATGGGAGATTTTTCGACTGTCTTGGAGGAGGTTCCTTCGCCAGCAGTCTTCCTGACAATTCTAACAGCTGAAAAAGAAAAATTGCATGAACATTGATATAGAAATAAAAGGAGTTAGAAATAAAAAGAGGAATGCAATTTCTTCGACACCTTCAAGAATGGGTTCGTCCACACTAACATGTTCTATCCCAATATGAAGGTGCCCAGTGAAGTTGCCCAAGTGATACTTCATCGGAACCACACGTTCGGCAAGTTTTTTGTTTCTTTCGCGAAGCAGTTTTAAGTCAGATCCACACACAAACCAATCTGGAAATGGAGGACACAAGGCCACCCCAAATTCTGCAGAAGGGAGTGGAGGGAATTTTGGAGGAAAAGTAGTGAATGCAAAGTCATAATGTGCATGTGGTGGGAGAGATGAAGGAAAAAACAACTTATTCAATTTTTTTGTGAATTTCTGTTTTAAAGTTACTGCTGCTTCGCCTATGGTTCGACGAAGATCACTGGGCCTGTAAATAGTTTCAAAATACTTTTGAAACTTTTGAATTTCTTTGATATGCTGATCTGTACCCTTTTTCTTCTTGTCCTGCACAAAAGTAAAAGCATTCGTCAGAAGAGTGGTGAAGGTTGCTGCGTCGAAAAATCTGTTGATATAATATTCCTTCCACCAAACGTCGAATTCTTCAGTACAGAGGAAGCTTGGTTGAAAGATGGTGGGATAAACTTCCAAAGATGAGTCGAAAAACTTGTTGTATAGCTCCAAACTTTTGTCGAAGTTTTGAAATGAGTTATAGAATATAATATCGCCTTTCTTGTGATAAATAGGCTTCGTCTTCGTCTGAATTAATCCAAATTGTCTAGCCACCAAATTGGGTTGGTAAACAATAAGGGATACCTTTGTGTTGTTAAGACTATGGTGGGAGAAAAAGTGCCTTGGCATGAGAAAAGCTTCCCAAATGGATATATAGGAGTCTTCGTCTTTCTGGTTCTCCACTGGGAGTTGTCTGGTAAACCACCTTGGACCTACTTGTCTGCTGGCGAATGGTGCCATCGAAGGAGAGAACTTGTAGCGTTTGGCGAACATCATGATGTAGCCAGTGAATGCTTGTCGAAGGCTTATGTTATCATCAGTAGGGGTCAGTTGAACCAACCTAGGCCATTCGACACGCCTTTCTTTTACTGCCTCTTCGACAACTGGCATTTTGATGGGGATGAAAGTTTCAAAGGTTGCATTCAACCATAGTTGTAGGAGCCAGAAAGGGCCGGTAAGACTAATGTTACCTTTGTCCTTAAGGGTTTTGAGGTTACTTACACTTTCACTCAAGGATTCATAGAGGTTTGCCAAAAGTAGCTCACTCAGGCAGAATGCAACTCCATTATGAAGTTGATTGGCCATAATGATGTAACTTCTGGCCACCTGAAGGGACCTAGTACAGAAAACAAATTTGGCTAACCACAGGGTAAGGAAAGCAATATGCTCTCTGTCGGAGACTTCTTCATTGTCTTCACCTTGGTGATGAGTGATGAAAACAGAATACCCAGCATGCTTTGTGTCGAAGCCTATGGGATCCTTGTTTAAGTGTTTAGGGTTAAAGATTTCTCCTAAAGGACTAAGGCCAGTTATGGCTGCAATGTCGAATAGGGTAGGAGTCATCATTCCACAGGGTAAATGGAATGTATTGTAAGTACTATCCCAAAAGTACAAAGAGGCTAACAGCATGTTTTGGCAATAACGGGGACCCTCCTTCGACAGTTGGATCAGGTCATAAATACCAGTTTTCTTCCAAAACTTTTCTTTGGCTTTTTCGACCCTAGTGAGCCACGCTAAGTAGTCGGAGGGATCTTTCATCAAAGGGGGACTCCTAAAAATCCTAGTTTGGTTTAGGTAAGACAGATCTATCTCTGTCGAAGCCATGAGGATTTCAGGTTCTTTGGATGAGGTTTCGACAGGCTTAGGGTTTTTGCTAGCAGCTATGGGTTTAGAAGCAGAATAACAGGGATAAAATTCTTTCAGACGGTTAGGGTCAATAGTGGGATCAAAAATAGGACCTAACATAGCATGATGGACTCCAGAAACAGATATGGGAATCATTACCTGTGACCTGTAAATGCTTGCTTTCTCCCTTTCATTTGGGGGTTCTGGAAAATATTGTTGTTGCTGCATTTGTATGGGCCCAGATAGTATGTGAGCAGGAGGAAGATCCATGGTCTTCTTTGCCTTTTTTGCACTGCGACCAGTAGTAGTCTTTGGGGGAGCCATTGATTTGATGAAAAGGTTGAAGGAGCAGGAGCTTTGAAAAGGTCTTGAAATGGAGTTTTGCGTTTGGGTAAGAGAAGAGTTGAGAATGTGAAAAGTATGAAATGTTGTTGAAGTTGGTATTTATAGAAGATGAAATAAATGACTAATAATAAAAAAAAGGGAAAATAAAAAGACTTTCAGTTGGGAAGTGGAGACGTGCATTTTTTGATCCATTGGTGGAAGTTAGAAAGTGGTAGTTGGTAGGAGGCCATGATTTACCTACAATATAGGGTCATGGGAGATTGTGTAAAACGTGGGCTAGACATGATGTTTTCATAAAGTGGAAATCATGATGTTTTCTTGGGACTCAACAAAATCACTTTACAATAAATGAGACTGACAGGAAGTCAAAGGTCACTTCGACAGCAAAAGATATTTCTCCAAGAATAGTCGAAAACATCTTTGCTGGGGGGAAATTTGTAAACCCATAATTTCGACAGACTGAAATTGAGAGCTTGAGGTCATCTTTGTCGAAGGATAATAAAAGAAAGAGAATTTAAGAATTGCTGACAAGGTTTAAAAACTTCATTACTTCGACAGAAGGGCAAATAGTGTTCTGGCAGAATAAGTTGGAAAGTTACTTGTAGCTAAGTATTTGACAGAAGAAAGTTGTCTTTCGACGTTTCGACAGAAGAGGGTTTTGACAAAAGATAGGGTTTGGCAGATGCTGGAAGAGTTGTTTCTTCTTTAAAAGGTTTCGACAGATTAAAAAGGTGCAAGGTTTCGTCACCAAAGAAGGGAATTCAAATTCAAAAGGGTGTAACCTTTGGCAGTTGGACACATGGAAGTTTCAGAGAAGAGAATTACATGCAGGCTGACACTTGTCATTTAGTTATAGTTTTTCCGTTCTAAGCAGTTATTTTTGTTTGTATATAAATAGGATAGTTTGTGTTTAGAATAAGGTGTGTGAAAATTGATACAAAATTCTTGTAAAATACTCTAAGTACCCAGTGTGAGAGAAAATGAGTTTGATATTTGGAACCATGTACGTTTGAACACCATTTATATTTCAAAGTTATTTAAATTACTTGTTCATTCTTCAAGTTTATGTCATTTTTAAACTTTATTTACTGCTTTCTGCAAGTTATAGCCTTCGACATTTTCTTCTTATCTTTGTTTAAAACTTTCAACTTTATTTCATTTTAAATTTAAACTTTACTTTGCTTGTAAAATCAAAGTTCTTAACACTTTGACAGTATTAACGAAACAAACCATAAATTTATCACAAACACTAAGAACAGTTCGACAGAATCAGTGCACATGTGTCCCAGGACTTGTTTGGTTGGTCCTGCAAGTAACCCAATTTTCTGAAGAAATTGGTTAACCAGAGGTTGTTCGCCAGAAACCACCGCGAACACCTATACGTTGGCATCTGTCACATTTGACAATGAAAGCATGGACATCACGCCACATAGTAGGCCAGAATTAGGCCAGCATGAAGAATCTTGGCGTAGGTCTTAGATGTGCTTGCATGTCCACCATAGGGTGCAGAGTGACAATGCTCAATTATATTATGCACCTCTTCTTCTGGAACGCAATGGCGGAAAATTCCATCTTTACCTCTCTTGAAAAGAAATGGTTCGTCCCAATAGAAGTTTCTCACATCACTGTAGAACCTTTTCCTCCGGTGGTAGTTCAGATCGGGGGGTATGATGTCAGCGGCTAGGTAATTAACAAAGTCTGAATACCAAGGTACATTACTTATAGATAAGGATTTATGAGAATGCTCATGTGGGTCTGGGTTATTATCTTCAATAGTTTCTAGTTGGGCTATCAGTCTATCATAGGCAAAATCATCATTTATGGGCACTGAGTCAGGTTTCAGGTATTCTAGCCTAGAAAGATGATCAACTACTACATTATCTATGCCTTTCTTATCACAGATATCTAAATCAAACTCTTGTAGTAATAGAATCCATCGAAGTAACCTAGGTTTGGCATCCTTTTTACTTAGTAAGTAACGACTGGCAGCATGGTCGGTGTAAACTATAATTTTGGCTCCTACTAGATAAGATCTAAATTTGTCTATGGCGAAAACTACAGCTAGGAGCTCTTTTTTTATTGTTGCGTAGTTGAGCTGTGCAACGTCTAGGGTTCTACTGGCATAATAAATTACGTGAACTTTTTATCTTTTCTCTGACCTAGAACGGCTCCAACAGCATAGTCACTAGCGTCACACATTATCTCAAACGGTTCTGACCAATCAGGGGCTTTCATTATAGGTGCTGAAATCAGAGCTTGCTTCAATAGATTAAATGCTTCAGTAAATTTTTCATCGAAGATGAATTCAACATCTTTCATTAAAAGACCAGTTAAGGGCTTTGTTATTTTGGAGAAGTCCTTGATAAAACGTCGGTAAAATCCGGCATGTCCAAGAAAACTTCTTATCTTCCTGATAGGCTTCGGCGGTTTTAGATTCTCTATGACTTCTATTTTAGCTTTGTCTACCTCTATACCTTTTTCGGAAACTATATGTCCTAAAACAATCCCTTCGGTTACCATGAAATGACATTTTTCCCAATTTAGCACAAGGTTTACCTCCACACATCTTTCCAGGATTTTCTCAAGGTTGATATGACAATTTTTGAAATCAGATCCACAAACTGAGAAATCGTCCATAAATACATCCATGATTCCATCTAAATAGTCTGCAAAGATAGACATCATGCAGCGTTGGAAAGTGGCAGGGGCATTACAGAGTCCAAAAGGCATTCTTTTATAGGCAAAAGTTCCAACAGGGCATGTAAAGGTAGTTTTTTCTTGATCTTCTGGGTGAATAGGTATTTGGAAGAATCCTGAATATCCATCTAGGTAACAAAAGTAAGAGTGTCTGGCTAGGCGCTCCAACATTTGTTCTATGAATGGTAATGGGAAATGGTCCTTCCTAGTTGCTTTATTTAATTTTCTATAGTCTATGCACATACGCCAACCTCCATTAGTTCTTTTTGCTACAGGTTCACCCTTCTCGTTTTGCACGACTGTGATGCCTCCCTTTTTAGGTACTACATGCACAGGACTCACCCATTTACTGTCCGAGATCTGATATATTATACATGCCTCTAGTAAATTAAGAACTTCAGTCTTAACTACTTCACTCATCATAGGATTTATTCTTCGTTGGTGTTCTCTGGAGGGTTTTGAATCTTCTTCAAGCAAAATCCGATGCATGCATACGAATGGGCTTATTCCTTTATAGATCTGAGATCTTATATCCTAAGGCTGAGGGGTACCTTCATAAAACATCTAACAATTGGTTTGTTTCCTCTTGGTTTAAGGTAGTGTCGCTCCCACCAAATGACACAGGGCCAAGAGGGGTACAGACGCGAACGGTCGGCGAAAGGAGAGAACACACAAGGGTGAACTCAGAAAGAAAAGAGTCGCCAGCTAGGCATTTTTATCCCGGAGGAAAGGTAATGTTGCATAAACCTGAGAAAAGATGGATAAGACGGTTGCGAACCAGAGAAACTGAGAAAGGGGGTTGGTTACAACCTGGGAAGGTATTAGCACCCAGATTGTCCGTCGTACTCGACGGGATCCACGCTTGAAAGATTTGTGTTTTAAAGGGGTAGTGTCAGTGCAATCTGTGTATCAAAGCTGGAAAGAATGCAAGTGTCAGTGTAAAATAACTGTGAAGTGTATAAGAGAAGTGTCAGTGTAAGAAAAGAATGTGAAGCTCAAGACTATGAGGCTTAAGGAATAAAACTGGAAGGAGGGGGAATATACAGAGACTTTTGTTCGATAACTGTTAAGTTATGCCTACGTATCCTCTCGTGCAATGAGGAAGTCAGAATACCGTAGTTCGACTCAAAGATACTGAAAGATAAATTGACTGATGAACTGCTTACTTGTCTATGCTCAAGTGTATGACCTGTCTGGATCAGGTGCTAACTGTCTTGCATTAGACGGAAGAAGCAAGTTCTCGTTTGTGAATGAGTGTGATGAGAAAAGAATCCCGGAGGAGACGATTATTGTTTGTTTTTTTGAGTTTTCAGTCTTTTATTGC
Organism: Lathyrus aphaca; assembly: GCA_963966055.1. Classification (NCBI taxonomy): domain Eukaryota; kingdom Viridiplantae; phylum Streptophyta; class Magnoliopsida; order Fabales; family Fabaceae; genus Lathyrus; species Lathyrus aphaca. The sequence goes on from OZ014525.1 coordinate 129,728,887, forward strand.
TTTTTGATATTTGTCATAAGTTAATGAGCTTAAGCCTGAACCAAGGGTTAGTAAACTCATCACATCTTCCCTTTGACTAGGGGTAATGAGAATACCTTAAGTGTGAAGTAAACACCTCACACTTAATCACCATGATGTAGGATTAAGATCATTAACCTACTTGTATTTATTTAGATGTTTTTGTTGTTTTTGTTTAGTGTCAAGTAATGAGTTTAAGCCATAATCAAGGATTTAATGGACCCATTACATCATCCTAATAGAAGGATAATAGATGAGAACATTTAAGCTGAGGAAGGCTCCTCAACTTAATCCATGATTAGGGATTAACCTCATGACAAAACAAAGCCTTTATTAAAGTGGGTTTCAGTTAATGGTAAGATTAAGAAGTGGATTTTATGGTTTGTAAGACAAACTTGAGGGGGACTTGTCCATTAACACTAGGGTTAGTCCTTCTTAACCAGTTAAGGAAGAATTAGAACCCTAATGCAAGGCCCAAGTTACAAGCTTGATGTCTTAGTGATTATTAGGTGAATTGATTAAAGGAATTAAACACATTAAGGGTTTAACACTTAGGATTAAAGTTATACACTCCATCCTAATAGAAGGATGCAGGCATAAGCTTAATCACAAAGCCTTAAAACCTTTAAGGTTTAGTCCTTGATTATGAGATGAGAAAAGAAGACTCAAGGATGACACAAAGGAAAAAAAACTAATGGGGGGGACTAATCAAACCCTAATTGTGATCATGCTTGGTTGTTCCTAGGGTTTATGAGGCTTAAGAAAGAGAGAGAGATCTTCAAAGGCCACCAAGGAGGAACAAGATGAAATGAGGAGAAGAAAGGAGAAACAAAACAACTTACTTCACTTAAGAAGACAAGTTGCTTGAAGAAAGAAAGTGAGAAGGAGCATAAATGAGCAAGCTCACTCTAATATACATACAAAATGCAGCAAAGAAGGCATAACAGAGATGAAAAGAGATTGTGAGAAGTGAAGGCAAATTCACTTCTCAAAACAACTTACCACCTGAAAAGTTAGCAAATAAAAAGGAAATGAAATGAAAATGCAAAAGATGCAATGATGCAAACCAAAACCAGAAGCATAAACATGATGTTAATGATGCTAAGATATTATGCAAACACAAGACAAGAGATGAGAATGATCATACAAGCAATAGGATGTCAATGGAGCATGTTTTGAACCATGAAAATTCATGAAAGTTTATGAAATGATATGAATGCACAAGATGGCAAATGAAAGATGCAATGATCAAACATGATTCTAGTATGTCCTAAGATGTATTATTTGTCATATGGATGCACAAAATGTCATGGCAAGTTCTTGAATGCAAACATATGAGAGATGGATGCAAATGAAAGCACAAATTTAGGGTTTATGCATAACATACAACACAAAATTCAAAATCAGAAGCAAATGACAAGATAAAATATTGAAAATGGGATCAAAGGAACCCTAACCCTACACAAGTTCACTGCCCAAAGGAGGGGACCTAACTCTTAACCTAATGGGTGTTGTGATTTTCTCAAGTCAACTAGGGTTTTGGGATACCTCACAATGAAAAATGCAAAACAAATTGAAAATGAAAGATAAATTCAAACCAATTTTACCCTAAAAACTACATGCTATGAAGAATGCAATGCAAGAAGAACCATCATCAAACTCTTCATGGTTAGGAAGAATGAATTTTTCCAAGTTAGGACCAAAATATTGCCTTTAAACAAATTTAATTCCAATGAAAAAGGTCAAAATAGGTGAAGAACCAAAAAGAAATTTGTTTGAAGAGTTGGACAATGTTTCTAAATATGTCAAAATGCAATGTGAATTTTTTGGTGATTTTTAAATACCTAAATGCATTTTTAATTAATTAATTTCCATTAACTAATTAATAATAAACATTTAAATGATTTAAAAATAATTTTTAATGCAAAAAATGAAAATAAAAATATTTTTGGGTTCTGAAAATTAATAAAAGGTTTGACAAAAATTTTCAGAATTTTTTAATATGTTTTGCTATTTTTAAAAATTCGTACAAATAAATACAATGAAAATGAAAATTAAATTAAATAAATGGAGAAGTATGCAAATCCTGAGGCTGAGATTCAAATGGAAATGGAGGGAATTGACTGGCGCCAAATCCTATGGTCCAGATTCAAACTGGCTAAACCTAATTTTAATCCTAATTAATTAAATTAATAAATCAGAATTAGGGTTTAATGGTGAATTTGGTCCACTAATTCGCGCGCGGGTCAACGGGATCTACGACCCACATTCAAACTGAGCCCTAATCACAATTAAGGCATTAATGACTTTCAGGTGGCCGGAAATGACCTCCGATCATCTTCTCCGGCCACACCTCCCCTGAGATTTCTCCAAATCACTCCCTAGGCCATTTCTGGAGCTCTAAAGCTCCAGATTGCTTCCTCTCACCTCCCTAAACTCATCCCTAACATCAAAATCCATTTCTTTTCACTCACAAACAAGATTCGAATCAAAATGCAAAAATGGCAGAAATTTCAGAACAAACATACAACTTCATTTCTCAACCATTTTTAAAAATACAAAGCTCAATGCACTCAGGGGAACAAGCTTAACCATTTAATAACTTAAAATAGAGCTTCTGGAAAAAATGATTCGCATGACTACCTGAGATGGAGCTTTCAATCCAGGAGCTTTCTGACTGCTTCCTTGCTTCCAAATGGCTCTAATGATCTTTCTGAGGAAGCTTTGAGGCTTAGTTGGAGTGTATTGTGGCTGGTTTGTGAGATTGATGAAGTTCTGTCCAAAGGGAGTGGAAAATCGTATTTCTGTTTCAAGGACTTTCAAGGCAAGATGAAGGGTGGTTTATGCTCTATGAAGCTTTTCTGAATGAATGGTGAAGTTGGTTTTGAGGTTTGATGTTTGTGTGATGAGATTCGAAGGAAAATGCCAAGAGGAGAGTTTTTATGAACTATGGTGATGCTGTGTATTCAGGCTTGCCTCTTGTGTGTTTTGAGTCTCATTTTGTCCACTTATCAAACTGTGATAGGGCAGAGGGTTGGTGGTGGCACAGTGTGATTGGCATGGCCCCTTTTGCAAAAAGTCAAGTCTATGTGTCCTTTGAGGTATGGGCTGTTTCAGGGCTAGAGCAAAAGCATGTCTGCTGCAGCTTGATTCAAGGATGACCATGAAAATGAGATTGAGGCCAATTAGCAAGTTTGTGAGAAGTTGTGGGAGGTTTTGCAAATTTCACTAAGTTTGGCCCTTTTGAAGTTTCTTAATGATCAAGGCATGAAAATGGGTGATTCTTTGGTGCATTCTGAATTTTAGGTCATGACTTATGTTTGTGTAATGCTTAGAAGTTGATTTGAAGTCACAATTGGCCTTGGCATGAAGTTTTGCAACTTTCCTCCTTTGGTGCATAAGTGAAATTTCATGATTTTCCCAACTTTGGCAAGCCATAATTTTTTATCCAAAATGAATTAGAATGAGTTCTTGTACTTTTTGAAAAGGTAATGATCCAATCTACAACTTTCATGACCAAAGTTTTCTCATTTGAAGCACTTTTGAATCAAAAAGAGGAGGTTGAAAAACTTTCCCAAAATGGCAAGTTTCCATTATAAGTCACTTTCCCAAAAAGGCAACTTTGCAAATGGCTTGAAATTCTTCAATTTTGTGAACTTCCAACTTCTTCTAAGATCAAATAAAGATCATACTCATTCAAAATGATGGAGAAACCCCTTTGGTTGGGTCATTGGGGGCCTCAGATGCCCTGATTTTGCACTGACTTGCTCAAGAAGTCATCTCTTGATCAGATGCCTTCCCCATTGAATCTCTTCATGAAAATTGATATGCATGATCCTCATAACATATAGAGACCAATAGAAACAAGAATGACAAAAAATTTTGGAGTTATGGCCTCTAAAACCAAAACCCTAATTCTAGGTCATCTGTGCAGTTAAACCTGGCTCTGCTTCCATGCCTTTCTCAGTTCTTGTGATTCTTTGACTTCCTTGACCTTGTGGGGATATAATATGATGCTTGAACACACATGGACCCCTTTTAAGTGATTGATGACCTTTGGAGTGGCTTAGATAACTCATGGATTGCTCAGGTCACAAACCCTAGATGCAGATGGCTTTGAATTAATGCAGTGAAACAAAAGTGCAATATGAGATGCTATGGTTGAACTTATGCAAATGAAAAGAGTCACAAGCCATGGTGTGAATGGGTGAGGGCAAATTTGGGGTGTTTACAGCTGCCCCTATTCAAACATGAGTTAACTGTGCAGGATGTTAGCAACGACTTAACTGGCAAACAAGATAACTTGTGGTTGAATACCAAAGACAGTCCAAAATTTGCACTCACAGAATGAAGAAGAAAAGGGATATAGATTGTAAAAGAAAATAAAGTACGATTATAAAGTGCGGGCGACGGATGACGACCGTCGAGCAGAGGACGACTGCTGGGGATGAAGCGATGCCGGGGACGACCGACATGCTGGGGAAATAACGGGATCATGGTGGGGACGGCCATCAAATAAGGTAACAAAGATTCTCTGGGGATTTTTAAAGGTAAATGATGGGGACGACCATCGTGAAGAAACAGATGATGAGGGACTGTCATCTAAGGTGAAGGACGATCACCTGGCAGGGGATGGCTGCTCTGTTGGGGATAAGATGAGGGACAGTCATCTAAGGTGAAGGACAATCACCTGGCAAGGTACGGTTGCCAAAAAGTATCGCGACATAGGACGAATGCCAGATAGAAAAGGTCGACGAAGGGGACGGCCATCGGATAAGCATGATGAAGGACGATCATCAAGAGGTGAAGGACGATCACCTAGCAGGGTACGGCTGCTCTCAGGAGTTTATCACAACATAGGACGAATGTCAGATAACAAAATCAACGATGGGGACGGCCATCAGAAAAAATGATTAAGTACGATCATCAAGAGGTGAAGGACGATCACCTAGCAGGGGACGGCTGCTAAAAACATCACGACATAGGACGAATGTCGGATAGGAAGAGGTTCTAATGAATAGAGACTCCACTGGGGGTGATGAAGGACGATCATCAAAAAGGTGAAGGACGATCACCTGGCAGGGGACGGCTGCCGGAAGGTATCATGACATAGGACGAATGTCAGACAAAAAGGAAATAATTTAATAAAATTTGCTGGGGACTCTTCTGGGGAATAGTAGACACAGACGAGTGTCTAAATTCAAGAGAATAAAAGTGTTTTGACACGGTGTATAGATTAAAGATGCGGACGAGCATCCTTAAGACTATGATACGGACGAGTATCAGTAGAGACAAATGTTTGACGCATGTTCAGAGATGATGATACGGACGAGTACCAACCGTTAACAAAGAACACGGACGAGTGCTGACTTTAAGGGGATTTAAGTAGCATATACAAGATACGGACGAGTATCTGTATGAGTAAAAAGTGATGAGTGAGACACAGACGAGTGCTCAACTTGCTGGGGAGAGCATGACATGGACGGGTGTCGGAAGAAGTGTATTATAAATAAGTATTTGGTTTACGAAGTGTTTAGGTAACTATGTTAGGGGAGGTGACACGAACGGGTGTCAGAGAAGTGCATAGATGCATGTAAACATGTGTTTGTGAGTGCAAAGGGGGCGCTTTGGCTTTCTGCTGGGGATATGACACAGACGAGTGTCAAGAAGCATTTGTAACGTATAAGTATCTGTTTGTAGAGAGCGCTCAGGCGACTTATTGGGGAATGATGACACGGATGAGTGCCAAAAGGAGTATGTATCTGCATTTGTAAGTGTAAAGGAAAATGCCTTAATGTTCTGCCGGGGAGTTTTGAGAAGTATTTGGTATTTTACAAGTGTTTGATTCAGATCATGGCTTATGATTTATGCAATATGTTTGATTTTTGCCGTAATGCTCCGTATTAGACGGAATGCTACGCTCTGGGGGAGAAATATGATGTGAATGCTATGATTATGCAGAGATACCGATCCGGCATTCGGATCCCGATGCTACGACGATCTCCGGCTGATCTTTTTGAAGTGATATCCCAGCTGGGGATGAGATCATTGGTAGATCTGACATACATGACTCTGCTTGAGGAAATAGATCACTGATAGACCTATCATGGTAATGAGGGACCCAACTGGGGTCTGTAGAAGCTTTCGTCGCTCTGTCGTGAGATCTTCAAGCGTTGCTCTTCTGGATATAAGTTGAAACTTTGCGGGGGCTGGTTCCCTGTCTAGCACTCGGCTGGGGAAGAAGAAAGATCACTGAAAGATCCTCCAAGAGATTTCGGTGGCGATCCTGCTGAGGATGATACTTGACAACTCAGTTGGGGATATGAGCACCTTCTGGTACTGCTCTGAAGGAAATATCGGTGAAGCGATGCCTGGCAACTCTGGGGAGAGAGCATCTCTGGTGTTGTTTGGAAGGCGTGCTGAGGAAATAATGATTTGGCAGCCTACTGGGGAGAAGCTTTCATGCCCCATGTTGTGCTTTGAACACCTGCAATCCTGTATGACAAAGAAACGTACAAGTTCCCCGAGGTATCCCTCACTGGATTCCGTCATAGGAGTTTAGACACTCCCGGGAGAAAATATATTTCCTGTAAGCACGTATTTTTATAAGGGAAGCATCTGTATTTATGCAATCAATATCTTAAGGACATCGGGCATTTTGCAAATGAAAATAAAATGTTCGAGACGAAATATGACTGAAAATCTGATTTTATTAATTTGCGTGCCCTGAATTGGCGAGATACAGTCAAAGAAACGGATCCCCTGAAATGAGGGAATTGTTACAAATTGAGAAACAAAAAGGTGTTGGCAATGTTGATGATGCTTCAAGGAGCTTCCCTTTTGCTATGACCCGTATGACATTGACGTTCTCCTTATCCTGCTTTCTGAAGAAGGCTGATTCCGACCGAAGCTTGAACCTTTCGAAGCTTACCGCGTTGCAAGTGATACAGACGAATTCAGAATGCAGTTGTTCGCTTATTCCCTTATTTTGAGTGGATCGCCCTTTCAGGTTTTCAATCCACCGAGATACCCATTTTTGCCTGAGTTGTCCGATGCGGCTTTTCAACTCAGCAGGTGTACATTTTTTTTATTTATTTTCCCTTATTTTTTCCCGAGTCTTTCATTCTGTTTTTGACTCGCCGGGATGCCCTATTTTTGCTTGGACTTACATTCTGTTTTTATGTCCAGCGGGTCATTTTTATGCGAAGTATTTTTGTAACTACATCTGAATTCACAGGGGACAGGAAGTCTTCACCATCCATAGTACTGAGCATCAGTGCTCCACTAGAGAAAACTTTATTTACTATGAACGGACCATCATAGTTCGGAGTCCACTTGCCCCTGTGGTCTGTATGAGGAGGAAGGAGTCTTTTCAGCACAAGATCTCCTACTTGGTACTCTCGAAGTCTGACTTTCTGATCGAAGGCTTTCTTCATTCTTTTCTGATATAGTTGCCCATGACACATTGCAGCTAACCTCTTTTCTTCGATCAGATTCAATTGCTCGTATCGGGATCGGACCCATTTTGCTTCATTCAATTTGACATCCATGAGTACCCGCAGGGAGGGTAATTCAACTTCAACAGGTAGGACTGCCTCCATCCCATACACAAGCTGATACGGTGTTGCCCCAGTGGATGTTCTGATTGACGTTCGGTACCCATGTAAAGCAAATGGTAACATTTTATGCCAGTCTTTGTAGGTGACTACCATCTTTTGCACAATCTTCTTGATATTTTTGTTAGCTTCCTCTACAGCACCGTTCATCTTTGGCCTGTAAGGAGAAGAATTGTGATGTTGGATCATGAAGTCCCGGCACAGTTCTGCCATCATTTTGTTGTTTAAGTTGGAACCATTATCAGTAATGATCCGTTCGGGAACTCCATACCGACAGATGATGTCTCTCTTCAAAAATCGGGCTACCACTTGCCTGGTAACATTTGCATATGAAGCTGCTTCGACCCACTTGGTAAAATAGTCTATGGCAACCGGGATGAATCTGTGGCCATTTGAAGCAGTCGGTTCAATCTTGCCAATCATATCAATGCCCCACATGGCAAAGGGCCAAGGTGAAGACATCACATTCAAAGGATTGGGAGGTACATGCACTTTATCTGCATAAATCTGGCATTTATGGCATTTTCTGGCATAGGCACAACAGTCTGCATCCATTGTGATCCAGTAATAGCCTGATCTCAGCAGCTTTTTAGCCATAGCACGCCCTCCTGCATGGGTACCAAAGGATCCTTCATGCACTTCGTGCATCAACAAGTCTGCTTCTGCCTTATCAACACATCGGAGAAGTACCATATCAAAGTTTCTCTTGTACAGGGAACCATCAGCATTCAGGAGGAAACTACCAGCTAACCTTCTTAATGTCTTCTTTTCATTGGATGATGCCCTAGGTGGGTATGTTTGATCCTCCAAGAAGCATTTGATGTCGTGGAACCAAGGTTTATCATCTTTAACAACATCTGCTGAGGATACATATGCTGGCCGGTCAAGTCTGGATACTGAAATCCGAGGCACAAAGTTGGCAGCTTGAACTTTGATCATGGATGAAATGGTAGCCAGAGCATCTGCAAACTAATTTTCGTCTCGAGGGATGTACTCAAGCTTGACTGTTGTGAAGAAAGTCAATAACCTCCTCATATAATCTCGATAAGGTATCAGATGATCTTGGTGGGTGTACCATTTGCCGTTGGTCTGATTGATTACCAGAGCTGAATCTCCGAATACAGTCAAAGTCTTGATCCCGAGGTCAATGGCTTCCTCAAGACCCATAATGCAAGCTTCGTATTCGGCTTCATTGTTAGTGCAGTTAAAGGTGAGTTTTGCCGAGAAAGGCATGTGAACTCCTTTAGGTGTAATAAGTACTGCACCAACACCACGACCATTCATATTAACAGGTGTCTGTCTTTCCACCAGCTCTCTCAACCTTTCTTGGCTCTGGGCTAAGCCAGTCATTACTGCCATAAACTGGGTCATTTGGTTTCTCATCTCGACCCTTTCGTTTGCCATCTGATTTCTCACTTCAGTCAGGCCCTACTGTACCTGATCCATCTGAATGCCTGGAAGGTTGTTACGGTTAGGTACCGGTGTGCACGGTTTATAGGGAACACTCGACGACGAGCAATGTTTCCTGAAACCACAACAAAGTGAGAAACAAGAATAATAAACAAAGCCTACAAAACAAAGAAAAAGGTTAGTATGCAATGCAGTATGCTGATTTGTTTTCCAAGGTATCCGGTTTGGTTCTTGGTTTTGACCTTTCCAGACCTCGAGGAAGATGCTTGATGATGTTGAGATAAAACCCAATGAAACAAACTAAATATATTACAAATGATGAAAATACATGGTCTGTTTACAATACAAGCCCGTGATGGGTCAAAAATACAACAATCAAAAGCAAAAGTACATCAAAAGATAAGAAATACAAACAACAGGATCAGACATCCAACCCGAAGTCATCCTCCTTGACTTCCTTCGGGAGAGCCTCCGTCACTGGACCAGCTGGGTGCTCTGTAATAGTCTGACTGAGAAGGTTCCTGGTAGCGATGGCATTAGTCAACTTCTTATGCCTGTCCTGATCTTTGGATCTCTTTATCCCTGATCGGAGCTTCAACTCTGATATTTCCTTCTAAGCTGCCAACAAAGCTTCCTGCTGCTTTTTCTCATTGGCTTCCAGCTGCTCAATCTTGGCTTGAGTCCTCTGGTCTTCTAGTGCACGGGTTTCGGTGATCCTGACCCACCTAGCCTGGCTTTTTTCTAGATAATGCTCAGCCCTAGCTTTCTGAATCTTGGCCTCCTTGCAGGCATTCTTCAATATCTATTCCCCGGCTCTTGCGTTCCTGATGTAGTCCTCTGTCCTTTCAATCTTGGTCAGATGCTCAACTTTGAGCTTTTCCAATCTCCCAATGTCCAGACGACCGTCACTTCTTTCCCAAAGAGTCTTCTTTAGAGCTTCAGATAGCCGCTCATTCCTTTCCTTCAACTTTTCAAATTCTTCCAGGCTGACAGTTGCTGCTGGCTGTACTGTAGAGGGTCCAGGGGTGTCTTCCAAGGTGAAAGGCATTCTGGTAATCTGAGCTCTAGCACGGGACCAGTCTGAGTACTGAGCTGAAGCAACATTGTTACACCTCCCAAGAATAGTTGTTCCTTTGGTCTGGATGTTGTCCCAGGCCCAAACAGCTTGCCTGACTACAACAGAGCCAGATTGGATCTCACAGTATAGGGTCTCAGCTAAATCCTTTTCCTTGGGAGGATGGACCAAGGCATATCCCAATTGCCTTTTAAACAGTAAAGGGTTGTAGTTGATGCAACTTTTTACTCCTATGAGAGGCACATTAGGTTATTGTCCACAGCTGGTGATAATGTCCTTGCCTTTGGTACTCTGGGTGCACCACCTGATGTCATATGAAGTCAAGGAGATGAACCTCTTGGCTCAATTCTTCTGTTGATGTGGGTTCAATAAAGCATATGACTTAGGAAGGTGTCTGAGTAGCCAAGAGTAGAACAAGGGAGCACAACATCTAACCAACTTCCCCCTTTGCTTTTCATTTCTCTGGTGTGGATGGAGTAGTAAAAATCCCCTAACAGTGTAGGCACTGGGTTCTTCAGCATGAACAAGTGGATGGCATTCTTACTAACAAACTTGGGCTCATCTGTAAATAATATAGCCCCATATATACTGAGGGCTAAGAGTGCACAGACTGCCCTCCATTCTCCCAATGCAGTCTTCAGGATGGCCTGAGAAATCAAAAAGTCTAGATGTAAACCAGGAATCCCAGCTTTTGTTGTCAGGTTTTGCTCAATAAGGGCAGGCTCCAAGTACAATGCCCTTGCTATCTCTTCACCTCTGGGAGCAGTCATCTCTGGGTTGAAAGGAATTCCCTTTCTGATAGGAACTCCAATCAATAAAGAAAACTCCTCTAGCAGTGGTCCCAGCTGAAAGTCATGAAAAGTGAAACTCCTAAGAGGAGGGTCATAGAACTGCATGCATGTGTGGATTATGCTCCTCTAGGATGGATCAAGATCCATAACCATATCCAAAATTCCCCCATGGTGCTCTCTGAATAGAGGGATGTGGTCAGGTGTGATGAGTGACTGGACCTGCATGATACCAGTCAAATAAGGCTCAAAGAAGTGATAAGATACGTTGCTCTTCCTTGGAGTAGTCATGAGTGGTGATGAAGAATCTGAAGATAAGCTGATGAAGATCACTGACTAACAAGCTGGAAGGAAGTCTCTGACAGGCTGATGCAAATGATGAAGGAAATAGCTGAAGCAGATGCCGAAGAAGATGACTGAAGCAGAGGTCTAAGCAACAGAAGGGGTCAAAACCAAAACCAAGATACAATGAGGTGGATACCCTGAAAAACAAATAAACAAATGTTAAAGGATGCAATGATGATGTATGCAAATGATATGCAAGGGTTGTGATCAAGAGCTGGATCTGATTATTTGTCTTGATATAAGGCCCATGTATGTCCAAAGGTCCAGATGAAGGCTCAGAAATCCAGTAACCAAGGTGGGGGACTCAAATAAAGAGTCACATGTCCAGGGTTAATCACAAGAACTGTCCAAAGTGGAGTATTCTTAAACAAAACAGTAATAGGGTATGATGTGGTCAAGGGCTCCTGCAAACCTGTAAACAACCCAACCCCCTCACATGTAGTGCTCTAGAACAAGGATCCTCAGACTTGAATCAGTTATGAGAAGTGTAAACACTTCTAACCCGGAGGTACATTGTTTACAATAACCATAAAGGATCCTCCTCTAATTCACCCTAGATTCTGAAGGTCATAGTAAAGGTCATCCAGACTTAGCAGGCTTCCCAGATAGCCCTAGCACTATAGGAAATCTGTAGCACAGAATTCTCAAGAAGAAACCCACATCTGAATCGTGTTTCATATTCCCGCACCAGACCGAAATGGAATGGGAAAGAACATGAACCACTCTAGCCTAGGTGTCACTCAGGTCCCAGGTATAGGACCTTAATCACTCAGTAGAACCCCACCCATCGAAATAGAAAACCAGCTCCAGCAATGATAATGACAGTATGAATATGTACAAAACTGTAAACAAAGCAATAAATAAAGATGTACATAAATCAATAAATAAAGCAAATAAATAAACACAATTAGCACATAACACCCCCGTAAACACAAATCAAACAAGCGCTAGGAGGAACCCACAAAAAGAACCAGAAGCCCTGGTTGCAGTATAAGGGTCCCCAGCAGAGTCGCCAAGCTATCGCTCCCACCTGATGACACCTGGTCAAGAGGGGGTACAGACACGAACGGTCGAAGAAAGAGAAGGAAATGAATAGAGTCGCCAGCTAGGCATTTTTATCCCGAAGGAAAGGTAATGCTGCATAAACCTGAGGAAAAGATGGATAAGATGGTTGCGGACCAGAGAAACTGAGAAAGGGGGTTGGTTACAACCTGGGAAGGTATTAGCACCCAGATTGTCCATCGTACTCGACGGGATCGACGCTTGAAAGATTTGTGTTTAAAGGGGTAGTGTCAGTGCTATTTGTGTATCAAAGCTAGAAAAGAATGCAAGTGTCAGTGCAAAAGAAATGTGAAGTGAAATAAAGGAGTGTCAGTGTATGGAAAGAGTGCAAAGCTCAAGACAAGGAGGCTTAAAGAACAATGCTGGAAAAGGGGGGATATACAGAGACTTTTGTTCGATAATAGTTAAGTTATTCCTACGTATCCTCTCATGCAATGAGGAAGTCAGAACACCGTAGTTCAACTCAAAGAGACTGAAAGATAAATTGACTTGTGAACTGCTTACTTGTCTATGCTCAAGTGTATGACCTGTCTGGCTCAGGTGCAAACTGTCTTGCATTAGACGGAAGAAGCAGGTTCTCGTTTATGAGTGAAGGTGATGAGGAAAGAATCCCGGAGGAGACTATTATTGTTTGTTTTTATGTTTTCAATCTTTTATTGCTTTTGGAGTTTGTCATAAGTTAATGAGCTTAAGCCTAAACCAAGGGTTAGTAAACTCATCACATCCTCCCTCTGATTAGGGGGTAACGAGAATACCTTAAGTATGAAGTAAGCACCTCATACTTAATCACCATGATGTAGGATTAAGATCATTAACCTACTTGTGATTATTTAGATGTTTTTGTTTAGTGTTAAGTAATGAGTTTAAGCCATAATCAAGGATTTAATGGACCCATTACACCATCCTAATAGAAGGATGATAGATGAGAACATTTAAGCTGAGAAAGGTTCCTCAACTTAATCCATGATTAGGGATTAACCTCATGACAAAACAAAGCCTTTATTAAAGTGGATTTTAGTTAATGGTAAGATTAAGAAGTGAATTTTATGGTTTGTAAGACAACTTGAGGGGGACTTGTCCATTAACACTAGGGTTAGTCCTTCTTAACCAATTAAGGAAGAATTAAAACCCTAATGCAAGGCCCAAGTTACAAGCTTGATGTCTTAGTGATTATTAGGTGAATTGATTAAAGTAATTAAACACATTAAGGGTTTAACACTTAGGATTAAAGTTATACACTCCATCCTAATAGAAGGATACAGGCATAACCTTAATCACAAAGCCTTAAAACCTTTAAGGTTTAGTCCTTGATTATGAGGTGAGAGGAGAGACACAAAGGATGACACAAAGGTAAAACTAATGGGGGACTAATCAAACCCTAATTGTGATCATGCAAGGGTATTCCTAGGGTTTATGAGGCTTGCAAGAAGGCCTTCAAGAAGCACCACCAAGGAAGAAGCAGAGATGGAAGGAGAAGAAGCAAAAAGAAACAAATCAACTTACTTCACTTAAGAAGATAAGTTGCTTGAAGAAAGAAAGTGAGGAAGGAGCATGAATGAGCAAGCTCACTCTAAGACAAATACAAAATGCAGCAAGGATGCATAAGAGAGATGATAAGAGATTGTGAGAAGTGAAGGAAAATTCACTTCTCAAAACACTTACCACCTGAAAAGTTAGAAAAAGGAAATGAAAATGAAATGAAAATGAAAAGTATGCAATGATTCAAACCAAGACCAGAAGAAAAATCAAGATGAAAATGATGCTAAGAGATGATGCAAATGTATGTCATGAAGTATGGATGATCATACAAGCAATGAGGATACAAATGAAGCTTAAAGGAAGCATGAAAGTTCATGAATGCACATGAAATGAAATGAAAGAAAAACATGGTGTCGCTCCCGATAAATGGGGAATGGCCCAAATAAAGGTACAGACGCGAACGGTCGGCGAGAGGGACAATGAGAACACACAGCCGTGAACTCACTGGAGATGAATAGAGTCGCCAGCTAGGCATTTTTATCCCGGAGGAAAGGTAATGCTGCATAGACCTAGAAAGATGGATAAGACGGTTTGTGAACCAGAGAGACTGAGAAAGGGGGTTGGTTACAACCTGGGAAGGTATTAGCACCCAGATTGTCCGTCGTACTCGACGGGATCCACGCTTAAAAGATTTGTGTTTTAAAGGGGTAGTGTCAGTGCAATCTGTGCATAAAAGAGCCGGAAAAGAATGTACAGGTGTCAGTGTAAAGTGTATAAGTGATGTGAAGTATGAAAGTGTCAGTGTAAGAAAGGAGTGAAATGCTCAAGAACATGAGGCTAAAGAATGAGGCTAGAAGGAGGGGGAATATACAGAGACTTTTGTTCGATAACTGTTAAGTTATGCCTACGTATCCTCTCGTGCAATGAGGAAGTCAGAACACCGTAGTTCGACCCAAAGAGACTGAAAGATGAATTGACTTGTGAACTGCTTACTTGTTTATGCTCAAGTGTATGACCTGTCTGGCTCAGGTGCAAACTGTCTTGCATTAGACGGAAGAAGCAAGTTCTCGGTTATGAGTGAGTGTGATGAGAAAAGAATCCCGAAGGAGACGATTATTGTTTGTTTTTGAGTTTTCAGTCTTTTATTGCTTTTGAAAGTTTGTCATAAGTTAATGAGCTTAAGCCTAAACCAATGGGTTAGTAAACTCATCACATCCTCCCTCTGATTAGGGGTAATGAGAATACCTTAAGTGTGAAGTCAGCTTCTCACACTTAATCACCATGGAGTAGGATTAAGATCATTAACCTACTTGTTGATTATTTAGATGTTTTTGTTGTTTTTGTTTAGTGTTAAGTAATGAGATTAAGCCATAATCAAGGATTAAACAGACTCATTACACCATCCTAATAGAAGGATAATAGATGAGAATGTTTAAGCTGAGGAAAACTCCTCAACTTAATCCATGATTAGGGATTAAACTCATGACAAAACAAGCCTTTGATTAAGTGGATTTTATTTAATGATATGATGATGAAGTGTTTTTTATGATTTGTAAGACAACTTGAGGGGGACTTGTCCATTAACACTAGGGTTAGTCCTTCTTAACCAGTTAAGGAAGAATTAGAACCCTAATGCAAGGCCCAAGTTACAAGTGTGATGTCTTGATAATTATTAAGTGAATTGATTAAAGGATTTAAACACATTAAGGGTTTAACACTTAGGATTAAAGTTATACACTCCATCCTAAGAGAAGGATGCAGGCATAAGCTTAATCACAAAGCCTTAAAGCCTTTAGGGTTTAGTCCCTGATTATGAGGTGAGAAGAGAAGACTCAAAGAGACACAAAGGTAAGACTAAGTGGGGAGACTAATCAAAACCCTAATCATTGTCATGCTTGGTTGTTCCTAGGGTTTGTGAGGTTTTCAAGAACAATCTTCAATGGAACCACCAGAAAGCAGATGAACAAGATCAAGAGAAGCAAAGCAACTTGCTTCATTCAAGAAGTCAAGTCACTTGAAGAAAGAAAGTGAGAGAAACAAGAATGAGCAAGCTCAATCCCAAAAACATACATAAATGCAGCAAAGGATGCAAGAGAGATGAAAAGGAAAGTTATGAGAAGTGAAGGCAAATTCACTTCTCAAGTTTACTTACCACCTGAAATGTTAGAAAGAAATGCAATGCAATGCAGAATGGGATGAAATGGTATGATGCTAAACAAAACCAGAAGCATGTTGATGATGATAATGATGATAGGGAGTGCTACAAACATGAGGCAAGGCATGGAGATGTTCATACAAGTTTATGGATGCAGATGGTGCAAGCTTAGAAGCATGGATACACATGAAAAGTTAGGAAGCATACAAAGCATACAACATGGCAAATGCAAGATGCAATGATCAAAGATGCTTTCCATATGTCTTATGATGTCAAATGGATCACATGAATGCTTGAAATGTCATGGCAAGTCATGTTATGCAAGAGAATGCAAGAAGGATGCAAATGAAAGCCCAAATTAAGGTTTATGGATCAAACAACAAACAAAAAACCAAAAACAGAAGCAAACCCTAAGATAAAAAATGTAAAATGCCAACCAAAGAAACCCTAAACCTATATGAAACCAAGGTCCAAAGGGGAGGTTCCAACTCTCAACCAATCTCAAGTTATGATTTTCCTAAGTTATTAGGGTTTTTAGGGTTCCTAAACAAAAGAAATGCCAAACAAATTGAAAATGAGGAATCAAATCAAGGCCATTTTATCTCAAAAACTACATGCCAAATAGAATGCAATGCAAAAAGAATCAATGCCCAACTCTTCTCAAATAGGCAGAAATGATTTTTTGAACTTTGGATCAAATTAATGCACAAAAAAATGATTTAATTCAATGGAAAATTCTCAAAATGCATCAAGATCAAAAAAGAAATTTGGTTTGAAGGTTGGACAATGTTTCTAAATGTCTTAGAACATTTCATGAATTTTTTGGTGATTTTTAAATACCTAAAAGTATTTTTAATAAATTAATTTCCATTAATCAATTAAAAATAATCTTTTAAATATTTAAAAAATACTTTTTTAATGATAAAAATAAAAATAAAAATATTTTTGTGTCATAAAAATTATTAAAACTCATGAGAAAAAGTTTCATAATTTTTACACATTTTTTGCTATTTTAAAATAATTGTGCAAGTTAAATGAAAAGAAAAGAAATAAAAAATGAAAATAATGGAAAGTCAACAGAATGGAGGGATGAGATGAATCCTGGATTTGAATGGGTTGACCACGCGCGCTATCCAAGGGCTGTGGTTGATTCTGATCAAATTAATTTAATTATGGATTAATTAAGCTAACACGTGGATTAGGGCTAATTGAAAGCATCTGGGCCTTTCATTTGCGCGGGGAGTCAACCAAGTCAACTAATCCTACGCTCAACATTCAAATGGCCATTAATTACATAATTAAACCCTAATGATTTTCAGGTGGCCGGAGAAGACCTCCGGTCGTCTTCTCCGGTGGGGAGTCCACCTGAAAATCTCCAAACTCCCTCAAAACGTAACAAAAACAAAACCTAAAAACATGGAAATGAATCCCAATCACTCACGAATCATAACCCTCACTCAAAACCAATTTATTCTTCCTGGAATTCATGAATCGAACAAAACAAATTTCTAGGTCACAGAGTTTCAGAAGCTAATTAAATACTCATTTCAACACCATTTCAAAAACCAAAAGCACCAGGATACTCAGTGAAGCATAGAGAACAAGTTTATAACATGAAAAACGATTTCTGGAAAAATAATTCTTGAGCTACCTGAGATTCGAAGCTTTCACTCTGATGACTTTCTGGCCTCTCCTCTTGATGAAAACCACTCCACTTAACCCTCTGGTGATGCTTGAATGCTCAAGAGGAATTTATGTTGGCTGAATGAAGAGTTTGAGCAGCTTCTGCTCAAGCTCAGTTGAAAATGGCAATGGAGTTTCAGGCTGTTTCTGGCAATGGTGAAGGGTTGTTTGTGGTCCAAATGATGAGTGGAGAAGGTCTATGGAGTTTGTTTTGATGTTTGTGAGCTGTGGAGAGAGTTTCGAATGAAACTGCAAGTTGGAGTGAAAATGGTGCAGTGGGGTTACAGCTTGTTTCAGGCTTGTGTTCTTGCTGGTTTCTACTCAATGAGGCATGGTGAGTTGAATGGTGAAAATGGTTTGAGTGTTTTGTGGCTGGGCAGAGAGATTCGAAGCAATTTGCAGCTGGGGTGTGTTTTGTGAATGTGTTGGTGTCAAGTGTTTCAGCCTTGCCTCTTCATATCTTTGGCTTGCCAAGGGATATTGTATTTTAATCCTATAGGTCAGATGATGTGACCTGGCCTATAGTGATTGGTAAGTTTGCTTTTGCTCAAAGTCCACCTTTTGTGTAAGAGAAGTATGGCTCATGATCTAGGCTAGTACAAGGCATGGGCTGCGCAGCAAGGGTGAGGGGAAAGGCTAGCCAAAGTCAGCATCCAAGGTTGCAAGTTGTAGGAAGTGTGATCATGAGTTTTTGCAAGTTGTTGCTTTATGGTTCACATGGGAAAATCTTGTCCCAAAAGCCATGAAACATGAGCAATGCCTAGTCCATTCTGAATTTTAGGACTTACATGATGTTTATGTGATGGTTTGATGCCAATTAGAAGTTGCAATTTGCCTTGGTACATGATTTTGCAATTTTCACACTTGGTGCATATCTTGAAAATAAGTGATTTTTGGCAACTTTGTCACACCATAACTTTTGATCCAAGAAGAGTTTGATCATGTTCTTGTACTTTTTGAAAAGGGAAAGATGTAATCTACAACTTTCATGACCAAAGTTTTTTCCATTTGAAGCATTTTTGGATCAAGAATCAAGGCTTGAAAAATGACCTAAAATGAAGCATTCTTGAAAAGTCAACTATGCCCAAAAAGTCAACATTTGCCAAAACTCCAAATTCTTGATTTTTGTGAACTTCAACCTTCTTCCATGATCAAATAAAGATCATATACACTCAAAATGATGAAGATCACCCATTGGTTGGGTCATTGGGGGCCTCAGATGCCCTGATTTTACACTGACTTGTCTGAAAAGTCAACCCTTGATCAGATGACTTCCCCATGGAATTTCTTCATGAAAATTGATATGCATACTACCTATACCATATAGAGACCAATGGAAACAAGAATGACCAAAAAATTTGGAATTATGGCTTCTGAAACCAAAACCCTAATTTTAGGTCAACTGTGCAGTCAAACTGGGCTCTGCATCCACTCAAACCCCAGTTCTTGTGATTCCTTTGCATTTTTGACTTTGTGGGGATATAATATGACATAAGAACACACATGGATCCCTTTGAAGTGATTGGTTGCCTTTGGAGTGGCTCAAGATGCCCTTGGATTGCTCAGATCACAAACCCTAGGTGCAGATGACTTAGAAACTATGCAGTGACTCAAAATTGAGATATGAGGTGATATGATTGTGTTTATGCATATGAGATGATCACAAGCCATGGTGAATGGGTGAGGGCAAATTTGGGGTGTTTACAGCTGCCCCTATTCAAACATGAGTTAGCTGTGCAGGATGTAAGCGACAGCTTAACAGGCAAACAAGATAACTTGTGGTTTGAATACCAAAGACAGTCCAAAATTTGCACTCACAAAATGAAGAAGAAAAGGGATATAGATTGTAAAGGGAAACAAAGTATATTGCAAAGTGTAGGCGACGGAGGACGACCGTCGAGCAGAGAACGACTGCTGGGTAAGGAGCAATGACGGGGACGGCCGACATGCTAGGAAAAGTGTGTGAAGTAAAGCGATGACGGGGACGGCCGACACGCTGGGGATAAAAGGTAAAGCTAAGACGGGGACGGCCGACTAGTTGGGAAAATAAGATTATATGATGGGGACGGCCATCAAGGCAAAGTTGTAAAATTCTCTGGGGCTTAATGAAACATGACGGGGACGGCCATCAAGTTCATAAAGTAAAGTAACCGACGATGGGGACGGCCATCGGGCTAAAAAGAAAAGGGACCACGACGGGGACGGCCATCGGGTTAAAGAATAAATGAAATAAACAGATGATGGGGTACGGCCATCAAAAGTGAAGGACGATCACCTAGCAGGGGACAGCTGCTCTGTTGGGGATAAAAGAAATATGATGGGGACGGCCATCAAAGGTGGAGGACGACCACCTGGCAGGGTACGGCTGCCGAAAATATCGCGACATAGGACGAATGCCGGATAGAAAAGGTCAACGATGGGGACGGCCATCGGACGAGCATGATGGAGGACGACCATCAAGAAGTGGAGGACGACCACTCAGCAGGGTACGGCTGCTCTCAAGGTTTATCATAACACAGGACGAGTGTCAGATAATCAAAATCAACAATGGGGACGGCCATTGGATAAAGTGATGAAGGACGATCATCAAAAGGTGGAGGACGACCACCTAGCAGGGGACGGCTGCTAAAAAACAACGATGGGGACAGCCACCGGATGAGCATGATGGAGGACGACCATCAAGAAGTGGAGGACGACCACTCAGCAGGGTACGGCTGCTCTCAGGGTTTATCGTAACACAGGACGAGTGTCAGATAAAAAGAAAAGGCTTTGTTGGTGATCTACTGGGGATATAGTGAACGCGGACGAGCGTTCACAACCAAGAAAGGAAAGTATAAGTGTTTGGTATCGTGTATAGACTAAAGATGCGGACGAGTATCCCTAAGACTACGATACGGACGAGTATCGGGTAGAAACAAACTGACACATGTTCAGAGATGATGATACGGACGAGTATCAACGGGTTAACAACGAACACGGACGGGTGTTGAATCTGAAGGGACTCTTCTGGGGAATAGTAGACACGGACGAGTATCTATATTCAAGAAACCATGAGTGTTTGACACGGTGTATGGATTAAAGATGCGGACGAGCATCCTTAAGACTATGATACGGACGAGTATCATGTAGAAACAAACATTAGACGCAATGTTCTGAGATGATGATACGAACGAGTACCAACTGGTTAACAAAGAACAAGGACTATTGTCGAATCTGTGGGGATATGAATGATGGTGTATACAAGGTACGGACGAGTATCTGTATAAGTGTATCATGAGTAGTGAGTATGAGTATTGTAGAGATGAGTGTTTATCTGCTGGGGAAGGTGACACGGACGAGTGTCAAAAGAAGAGTGTAATAATAACAAGTATATGGGTTGCAAAAGTGTAGATGACTGCGTTGGGGAAATGACACGGACGGGTGTCAAGAAAGTGTATATATAGGTATATGTGAGTGCAAAGAGGATGTCTTTGGCTTTCTACTGGTGATGTGACACGGACGGGTGTCATGAAGTATCCGTAATACGGGTGATTTTGTTTGCAAAGAGTGTTCAGGCGACTTTACTGGGGAGTGATGATACGGACGGGTATCAAAAGGAAATATGCTGGTATTTGTGAATATGAGGCAACTGTTTTGCTGGGGGCCCTGGTGGGGATTTTTGTACAATGATGATGAATGGTTATTATTCACAAGTGTTAATTCAGAACATGGCCCATGATTATGCTATATGTTGGATTTTTGCCGCAATGCTCCGTGTTAAAACGGAATGCTACGCTCTGAGGGGATAGTATGATGCAAATGCCATGATTATGCAAAGATATCAAACCGGGATTCGGATCCCGTTGCTGCGAAGATCTCTGGCTGATCTGTTTGAAATGAACATCCCAGCTGGGGGTGAGATCAATGATAGATCTGATGATGTATCTGCTTGGGGGATATAAATCACTGATTGACATATCCTTGTAATGTAGGGACCCAGCTGGGGTTTGTAGAAGCTTTCTGTACTCTGTTGTGACTCCTTCTTGCGTTGCTCTTCTGGATAGAGGCTGAGGATTCTGTGGGGAGATGATTCCCTGATTCCTGATTCCTGCTGAGGAAGAATGAATGGTACAACAGCCGGGGAATGCTGTTGGCCACTCAGCTGGGGAGAGTAATGAGAGGCAACTCGGCTGGGAATAGAGCATTTCGGATGCTGAGATTATTTGTTGATTTGCCAGCTTGCTGAGATGTAGCCTGCATGCCCCAAGTTGCGTTCTGGATACCTGCAGTCCTGCAAAGATAAGGAAAAGCACAAATGGTCCCGAGGTATCCTTTACTGGATTCCGTCATAGGAGTCTAGATGCTCTTGAGAGTAAGCATATTCCCTGTAAGCATGTGTGTTTTTATTTTAGAGAGGAACATCTGTACTTATGCAATTAATTTTTTTTAAGAGATATCAGACATTTTTGCAAATAAAAACATACAAAAATGAAACATGACCAAAAATCTGATTTTATTAATTCATGTGCCCTGAATTGGCAAGATACAGTCAAAGAAACATATCTCCTGAAATGAGAAGATTGTTACGAACTGAAAAACAAATTGTTGGCGATGTTGACGACGCTTTGAAAGAGCTTCCTCTTCCGCTATGACTCGTATGACTTTTGACTTTCTTCTCGTCTTGCTTTCTGGAGAAAGTTGATTCTGATTGAAGCTTGATCCTTTAGAGTCTTAACCAAGTTGTAAGTGATACAGACGAATTCAGAATGGAGTTGTTCGCTTATTCCCTTATTTTGCATGGATCGCCCTTTCAGGTTTTCGATCCATCGGGATACCCATTTTTGCCTGAGTTGTCCAATGCGGCTTTTCAACTCAGCGGGTGTACATTTTTTCATTTATTTCCCTTATTTTTGCCCGAGTCTTTTATTCTGTTTTTGACTCGCCGGGATGCCCTATTTTTGCCTGGACTTACATTCTGTTTTTGTGTCCAGCGGGTCATTTTATGCGAAGTATTTTTTAACTGCATCTGAATTCACAGGGGACGGGAAATCTTCACCATCCATGGCACTGAGCATCAGTGCTCCACCAGAGAAGACTTTCTTCACTACGAATGGTCCTTCATAATTTGGAGTCCATTTGCCCCTGTGGTCTGTATGAGGAGGGAGGATTCTTTTCAGCACAAGATCTCCCACTTGGTATTCTCGATGCCTGACTTTCTGATCGAAGGCTCTCTTCATTCTCTTCTGATATAACTGCCCATGACAGATTGCAGCCAACCTTTTCTCTTCGATCAAACTCAGTTGTTCGTATCGGGCCCTAACCCATTCTGCTTCACTCAGTTTAACATCCATCAAGACTCGCAAGGAGGGTAATTCAACTTCAACTGGTAGGACTGCCTCCATACCATACACAAGTTGATACGGCGTTGCCCCAGTGGATGTCCTGATTGACGTGCGGTACCCATGCAAGGCGAACGGTAGCACTTCATGCCAGTCTTTGTAAGTGACTACCATCTTCTGCACAATCTTCTTGATATTTTTGTTAGCCGCCTCAACAGCACCATTCATCTTTGGTCTGTAAGGAGAAGAATTGTGATGTTGGATCTTGAAGTCCCGGCATAGTTCTGCCATCATTTTGTTGTTCAAGTTGGAACCATTATCAGTAATGATTCGCTCGGGCACTCCGTACCGACAGATGATATCTCTTTTCAGAAATCTGGCTACCACTTGCCTTGTGACATTTGCATATGAGGCTGCTTCAACCCACTTGGTGAAATAATCGATGGCAACCAGGATGAATCTGTGGCCGTTTGAAGCAGTTGGCTCAATCTTGCCAATCATATCAATGCCCCACATGGCAAAGGGCCATGGTGAAGACATGATGTTCAAAGGATTGGGAGGCACATGCACTTTGTCTGCGTAGATCTGGCATTTATGACATTTTCTGGCGTAAGCACAACAGTCTGCATCCATTGTGATCCAATAATAGCCTGATCTTAACAACTTCTTAGCCATCGCATGTCCCCCAGCATGGGTACCAAAGGAGCCTCCGTGCACTTCATGCATCAACAAATCTGCTTCCGTCTTGTCAACACATCTGAGGAGTACCATATCAAAGTTCCTTTTGTATAAAGACCCATCAGTGTTCAGAAAGAAACTTCCAGCAAGCCTTCTTAGAGTCTTCTTATTATTGGAAGATGCCCCAGGTGGGTATGTTTGATCTTCCAAGAAGCACTTAATGTCATGTAACCAAGGCTTATCATCTTTGACAACATCTGCTGCAAATACGTATGCTGGCCTGTCGAGTCTCGATACTGAAATCTGAGGTACAAAGTTAGCAGCTTGAACTTTGATCATGGATGAAATGGTAGCGAGAGCATCTGCAAACTGATTCTCGTCCCGAGGGATATACTCAAGCTTGACTGTTGTAAAGAAAGTCAGTAACCTTCTTGTATAATCCCTGTAAGGTATCAGATGATCTTGGTGTGTGTACCATTTTCCGTTGGTCTGATTGATTACCAAAGCTGAATCTCCGAATACGGTTAAAGTCTTGATCCTGAGGTCAATGGCTTCCTCAAGACCCATGATGCAAGCTTCGTATTCAGCTTCGTTGTTAGTGCAGTTGAAAGTGAGCTTTGCCGAGAAAGGCATGTGAACTCCCTTAGGTGTAATGAGTACTGCACCAACGCCACGACCATTCATGTTAACAGCCCCGTCGAACATCATAGTCCATTCTTCCTCCGGGTCAGGCCCTTCAGTGTGAATAGGCTCTTCATGGTCTTTTGATTTAATGAACATGATGTCTTCATCAGGGAAGTCAAATCTCATAGGCTGGTAGTCATCAATGGGTTGCTCAGCAAGATATTCAGATAGTATACTGCCCTTGATGGCTTTCTGAGATGTGTACTGTATGTCGTACTCTGTAAGGATCATCTGCCATCTTGCAACCCGTCCGGTAAGAGCTGGCTTCTCGAAAATGTACTTAACTGAGTCCATTTTTGAGATCAATAAAGTAGTGTGGGTCAACATATACTGTCTTAGTCGGCGAGCAGCCCACGCTAAAGCACAGCAAGTTTTCTCGAGCAGTGAATAACGTTGTTCACAGTCGGTAAACTTTTTGCTTAGGTAGTATATTGCATACTCTTTTCGACCAGACTCGTCATGCTGGCCCAGCACACACCCCATTGACTCTTCTAATACTGTCAAGTACATGATTAGAGGTCTTCCTTCAACTGGCGGCATAAGGATTGGAGGTTCTTGCAGATACTCCTTGATCTTGTCAAAAGCCCTCTGGCAGTCTTCGTTCCACCTGACCGTTTGTTCCTTTCTTAACAGCTTGAACAAGGGTTCACAGGTTTCTGTGAGGTGAGATATGAACCTTGAAATGTAGTTCAATCGACCTAAGAACCCTCGAACTTCTTTCTCAGTTTCCGGTGCAGGCATCTCTTGGATGGCTTTGACTTTATCAGGGTCAACTTCAATCCCTTTCTCGCTTACAATAAAGCCCAGCAGCTTACCAGATCTCACCCCGAACGTGCATTTGTTGGGGTTCAGCTTCAGTTGATACTTTCTCAGACGCTTGAACAACTTGAGCAGATTCACCAGATGGTCTTCTTCAGTAAGGGACTTGGCAATCATGTCATCCACATAACACTCGATTTCCTTATGGATCATATCGTGGAATAATGTTACCATAGCCCGTTGATATGTTGCACCGGCATTTTTGATCCCAAATGGCATTACCTTGTAGCAGAACGTGCCCCAAGGTGTGATGAATGTTGTCTTCTCCATGTCTTCAGGTGACATTTTAATCTGATTGTATCCTGAAAATCCATCCATGAAGGAGAATACCGAGAACTGAGCCGTGTTATCCACCAATACATCAATGTGAGGTAATGGGAAGTCATCTTTCGGGCTGGCTCTGTTCAGATCCCGGTAGTCAACACACATTCTTACTTTGCCGTCTTTCTTAGGCACAGGTACTATATTAGCAACCCACGGCGGGTAGCTAGTTACAGCAAGGAACCCGGCGTCCCATTGCTTTTGTACCTCCTCCTTGATCTTCATTGCCATGTCTGGACGAGTACGACGTAGCTTTTGTTTGACCGGTGGGCACTCTTCTTTCAAAGGCAGCTTGTGCACAACAATGTCGGTATCCAACCCTGGCATGTCTTGATACGACCAAGCAAACACATCCACATACTCTTGAAGCAGATCAACCAGTTGCTTCTTTACTGAGTCTTGCAGGCAGGCCCCGATCTTAACCTCTTTCACGTCTTCCTCCGTACCAAGATTAATCACTTCAACCTCCTCCTGGTGAGGAGTAATAACCTTTTCCTCCTGTCTCAATAACCTGGCTAGCTCTTCAGGAAGCTCATATTCTTCTTCAACCCCTTCATCAGCTTGATTGATCGGATTGTCAAAGTCATACAATGTCATAGCCGTGCTGCTGTCGGTGCTGTCAGGAAGGCAATCTCTGCAAGGGTTTAAGTTGGTTCATTTTAGTGATCTGATTTTAGTCTTGCTTTAGAAAAGTGAAATAAAGTTATCATTTTGAAAACACCGCCATTTATTTTTTGTACAAAAAAGAAAAATGGAAAAACAGTGAGCAGAAAAGAAAAAGACTCGTTTGCAAAAAGATGTCTGATATTTCATTAATTGATCTCGTTTGCACAAAAAAGTACAGATGGCCCGATTACAAAATGAGTCTTGTCATCTTGGGCAAGATGCAAGACTTTGATGCATGCTTATAAAAATACAGGAAATAATAATTACTCTGCTCGAGTAACTC
Organism: Lathyrus aphaca; assembly: GCA_963966055.1. NCBI lineage: Eukaryota > Viridiplantae > Streptophyta > Magnoliopsida > Fabales > Fabaceae > Lathyrus > Lathyrus aphaca. Next base: position 129,755,287 of record OZ014525.1, read on the forward strand.
TTATAATTTCCTGGGAAGACCAGTTCGAGATACTGCTCCCCGGGATCTTCGGACGAATCCAATTCTCCAGATTGCGCTCCTCTTCCAGCTCGTCTTCCAGACAGTTGATAGCATCGGGGGTAAGCATCCCCCCACTGACAAAACCGGGCTCTCCAGCAGCCTTTGCTTGATGTTGAGTTGGTTTGTAACCCAACCCAAATTTGTCTTTCTTTTCCTCCACAGCTAAAACTTTGCCCCAGCCTAGGGCAGTTCCTTCCTCAACAACCTTCCGGGCTTGTTGGTAAGATGACATGGAGATCCCAGATACAGCAGATGCTTCATTGACAATCAAGGCTTCAAATCCTTGGCTCATTGTTTCATGGATCTCCCCATCCATTTCAATATACTTATAAGTAGCCAGATGGCTAACAAATATATCCTCCTCCCCACAGATTGTAACAACTTGGCCTTCCCACTCAAATTTTAACTTTTGGTGAAGGGTAGACGTTACTGCGCCGGCGGCGTGAATCCAAGGTCTACCCAACAAACAGCTGTAGGCGGGCTGAATGTCCATCACATAAAAGATAGTTTTAAAGGTCTGTGGGCCAATTGTCACAGGTAGCTCAATCTCTCCCAGAACCGATCTCTTTGAACCGTCAAAGGCTCTTACCACCAGGTTGCTGGGTCTCAATGCCAATCCATCATATTCTAACTTCACCAGAGCCTTCTTTGGTAAGACATTAAGGGACGACCCCGTGTCTACCAGCACATGAGAAAGGACTGCCCCTTTGCATTCCATGGTGATGTGCAAGGCTTTGTTGTGGTTGCGACCATCCGCTGTCAAGTCAGTATTGGTGAACCCTAGCCCATTGCTAGCAGTAACGTTTCCAACCACGGTTTCCAACTGGTTGACAGTAATCTCTTCAGGCACGTAAGCTGCGTGCAAGACTTTGAGTAGTGCATTCCGATGGGCTTCGGAGCACATAAGCAATGAGAGGATAGAGATTTTGGATGGCGTTTGGTGAAGCTGATCCACAATTTTGTAATCACTCTTTTTGATGATTCTCATAAACTCATCAACTTCTTGATCGAACGGTGTCTTCAAGGCTTCTTTAACAGCTTGATCTTCCTGTACCGGGCTCTTTCCTTTTGCCTTGGCAGCAGCTTCTGCTTCGGCAGTAGGTCTTTGAATTGGTGGAGCAAAGAGACGTCCGCTTCGAGTGAAGCCTCCGCCTCCCCCCACATTATCTACTTGTGGTGCAGGTGTTGATGTATCAAGAGTGATTCTTTTTCCTTCGCAGTATACGTCAGAGCCATAGTGCCAAGGGACGGCCCTATTGCTTTCATATGGTACTGGTCCAGGCACCGTAACAGTGACTGGACTGATTGCTGCTGCTGAAGGGACTGTGATTGTTTGTGGGTCATAAAAGATTGTAACTGGTGCTCTGATGGGAGCAGCACCTTCTGAATGGTAGGCAGAGTTGTTTTCAGGATCATAAAATATTGTGACAGTAGAGACATCTTCGTGATTTGTTGCTGGCGTTGTAGGAGGTATTGTCGGAAGAAATGATGTTGTCGTTGTAGGAGGTTCGAAATGGAGTGAAGCTGAAGTTGTAGCAGGAAGATTTGTTGAAAACTGATCAGTTGAGATGATAGATGAAGTACTTGTTGATGAAGCCGAAGAATTGTCAGGAACAATGGTTGCTGCAGTTGTAGGAGGTTCTGAAACCGTTGTTGATGAGATTGCTGGATTTGTTGGAAATGATGTGGTGATCTGAAGCTGGCCACTCTGAATAAGGCTATCTATGCCATTCCTCAAATTATCGCACCCATTTACTGAGATATTGCAGTAAGCACACCCCAACTCGCATCCTGGGAACATTTGACATTCCAGGAGTCGAGCCTTAATTTCCACCAACGGTGTCCTGATCTGTCCCACACTGGTTATTAAATAAGACGGTTTGTCTTCTTCGATAGCGTTAATCCTGGGACCACCGTGGTTTGGCATCGGGTTCTTATTGACATTGGGTGGTGGTGCGAAATTCAGAGCTTTTGAGTCTACCAGGTCTTGTACCTTCATATGCAGGGCCCTGCATTTTTCTGTACTGTGGCCAGGTGCGTTTGAATGAAAAGCACACCTAGCATTGGAGTCATAGTTCCTTGGTAGACTGTTGGGATCCGGAGGTGCCAACGTTCTTAGCTCAACCAGGTTGAGTTTCAGAAGCTGTGGCAGCAAAGTAGCATATGGCATTGGGATCGGATCGATCACTCTGTTAGCTTGAGATGGCCTCTGTTGGAATGGCCTTTGCTGGTTATTGTTGTTGTTGTTGTTGCTGTTGTTGTAATTTCTTGGAGGATACTGATTTTGCTGATGGTACTGAGGTTGTGGTTGATAGTTTTGTTGCGGAGGCTGATAGACTGGTTGGGGATGAGCTGGAGCAGGAATGGTGATTGCTGCTATTGACCTTTGAACATATTGGGGCCTGCCCCTGTTGGTGTGGATGGCATTGGTCTCGCCAGTTCTTCTTGGGCCTGCAAAAGGCTTTCTTGCATTACTGGACGAGCTGGCACCATTATCAGAGATCTTACCCATTTTCAACAGGCTTTCAATTCTCTCCCCAGCTATGACAACATCTGCGAAGCTAGTGGAAGAGAAAGCAGCCAACCTGTCAATATACGTTCCCTGAAGGGTGTTCATGAACATATCTGCCATCTCCCTTTCAGACATAGGTGGTTGAACGGCAGCAGCCAATTGCCTCCATCTCTGGGCATATTCTCGGAAACTCTCCCTTGAAGACTGTGACATTCCCATTAGGAGGGTCCTGTTGGGTGCCATATCTAAGTTGTACTGATACTGTCTGATGAAGGCCTCTGCCAGGTCCTTCCAGCATCTAATAGTTGCCCTTGTTAGGTGAGAGTACCATTCTCTTGAGGCCCCTGTCAAGCTGTCTTCGAAATAGAACATCCAGAGCTTCTCATCCATTGTGTAGGCCTTCAGCCTTCCCAGAAATGATTGTAAATGAGTCCGGGGGCATGAAGTCCCATTATACTTTTCAAAGCAAGGAGGCCTGAACTAATGGGGAATCCTGACCCCGTCTACCAAGCCCATATCCATCACGTCAAAACCCAAAGAGTTTTGAGACTCTAGGGATCTTAACTTCTCAGCTATCTCGTCCAATCTTCTATCGTAAGCCTCTTCCCCCGCACCCATTACTGTGAACTGGTCTTCTTGAGGGTCTTCCTGAAGTACCCTGGCTGCAGTGGCTGTCCCTTGAACATTTGCAGGAATGTTGATCTCGGGATGCAGATGTGGGCCAAACACAGGGGGGTTAACATGAGGTTGTACCCTTTCATTGTTACTGGTGCCGGCAGTCCCTATATGTGGATCCTCTTGATTTTGCCTTTCCACCATGGCCCTCAGTCTTTCCTGACTCTGAGCCATGTTGTTCATAACTTCCATGAACTGCGTCATCTGCGTTCTCATTTCTAATCTTTCGTTTGCCATTTGATTTCTGACCTCTGCAAGGTCCTGCTGTACCTGATCCATTTGAATTCCCGGAAGGTTATTTCGGGTTGGATAACGGTGCGGACGGTTGAGGGGAAATACCCGGCGCCTAGCAATAGTTCCTGAACATCACAACAGAGTTAGTGGCAATAAAACAAAAACCTACAAAACAAACAAAAGGGTTAGCATGCAATGCAGTTATGCTTATTTGTTCTCAAGGTATCCGGTTTGGCATTCAGTTTTGACCCTTCCAGACCCTTGAAGATGCTGTTGATGTTGCTTTCGAAGTAAACTTGGATGGAACAAACTAACACAAATATATTACAGAAGGTGAAATAATACAAATTGTTCATTTTACAACACAAGCCCCCTAAGGGGTCAAAATACATCACAAAAAAGTAAAAGTACATGGAATAGAAACAACAACAAGCAAATGGTCAAACACCAAGACCAAACTCATCCTCACGAACTTCCTTGAGAAGTGCTTCGGTCACAGGATCAGCCGGACGCTCCGTGAGATTCCTGATGAGGAGATTCCGGGTTGCAACAGCTGCTGTTAGCTTCTTGTGCTGAGTTTGGTCCTTGGACCTCTTCACCCCTGCTTTGATCTTCAGTTCTGATATCTCCCTCTGGGCTGCTGCCAGGGCTTCTTGCTGTTCTTTTGCACTAGCCTCCAGTTGCTCCATCTTGTCTTGAACTCTCTTGTCCTCCAGGGTACGAGCCTCGGTAATCCTGACCCACCGGGCTTGACTCTCCTTTAGATACAAGTCTGTCCTTGCTCTCTGGAACTGGGCTTCTTTGCAAGCATTCTTCAGAATTTGTTCACCAGCCTTAGACTTTTTGATATAATCCCCAGACTTCTCAATCTTAGTCAGATGCTCTACTCTCATCTTCTCCAATCTCTCAATCTCCCTCATACCTTCACTCCTCTCCCGGAGGGTCTTCTGCAAAGCCTGGGTTAGCTTCTCATTTCTTTCCTTCAAGCCCTCAAACTCCTCCAAACTGATAGTGGCAGGGGGTGGTGCTGAAGATGTTTCAGGCATATCTTCTATGGTAAAGGGCATCCCCGAGAATTGGGCCCTGGCACGGGACCACTCATAATATTGTGCTGATGCTACATTATTGCACTTCCCCAGAGTGGTCACTCCCTTGGTTTGAACATGATCCCAGGCCCAGGCAGCCTGCCTAACAACAGCCAGATTAATCTTGTTCTCACAATAGAGGGTCTCAACCAAGTCTTGTGCCCTAGGAGTGTGGACCAGTGCATAGCCCAGTTGCCTTCTGAACAACAGAGGATTGTAATTAATACTACCCTTAACTCCTATCAAAGGCACATTGGGAAAATGCCCACAGCTGGTGATGATATCCCTGCCCTTGGTGCTTTGAGTGCACCATCTGATATCTGCTGAAGTTAGAGCAGTGAGTCTCTTAGCCCAGTTGCTCTGCTGATGAGGGTTCAGAAATGCATCTGTCCTGGGTAAATGCCTGAGAAACCAAGTGTGGAACAACGGAGCACAACACCTCACTAATCTCCCCCTCTGCTTTTCATTTCTCTGATGCACTGAATAGTAGAGATCCCCCAATAAAGTGGGCACTGGGTTCTTCAGGATGAACAGATGGATTGCATTCTTGCTAATGAATCGAGGCTCATCTGCAAACAACACAATTCCATATATGCTTAAGGCCAATAGAGCACAAACAGCTTTCCACTCTCCTAGAGAAGCTTTCTGAGTAGCTTGAGAGATCAAGAAGTCCAGATGAAAACCAGGGATCCCAGCTTTGGAGGTCATATGCTGCTCAATCAGGACAGGTTCCAGATGCAAAGCCTTTGCTACTTCTCCATTAGCAGGAAAAACCATCTCAGGGTTGAAAGGGATTCCACCCTTGATAGGTATACCAACTAATGAGGAGTATTCTTCTAAAAGAGGGCCCAATTGGAAGTCTTGAAAGGTGAAACATCTCAATGGGGGATCATAAAACTGAATGCAAGTGTGGATCAGGCTTCTCTGTGATGGGTCCAGATCCATAACCAAATCAAGTATATCTCCATAATGCTCCCTGAACAAAGATATGTGATCTGGAGCGATCAGGGTCTGGATCCTCCTGATATCTGATAGCTCTGGCTGGAAGAAGTGATAGGTGATGTTGCTCTTTTTAGGAGCCATGATGCTGAAGACTGAGTAGAGACAGGTGCTGATGATAATGCTGGAGTAATGAACCACTGATTAGCTGGTGCAGGTGATAGCTGAAGCAGATAGCTAAACTGAAGCAGGTGTTGATGAAGATAGGTCAATACTGAAGATGGGGTCAAAACCAAAACCAAATGAAGATGGATACCCTGAAACAACTAAGCAAATGTCAATATGATGCAATGATTATGTATGCAAATGAAATGCAAGGGTCTGTGACTGAGCTGGATCTGATCAAAACTCTGATATAAGTCCAAGTGTGTTCAAGAATTCCAGATGGAGGTCTATAAATCCAGTAACCAAGGTGGGGGACTCAAATAAAGAGCCACATGTCCAGGGTTTTAGAATCACAAGAACTGTCCAACATGGAGTATTCTTAACAAAACAAGGTAACAGGGTATTCTGAGGTCAAGGTACCTGCAAACCTGTAAACAGCCCAACCCCCTCACTGGTGGTGTTCTAGAACAAGGATCCTCAGACTTGGATCAGTTATGAGAAGTGTAAACACTTCTAACCCGGAGGTACAGTGTTTACAATAACCATAAAAGTTCCTCCTCTAATTCACCTCAGTTTCTGAAGGTCAATACTAAAAGGTCATCCAGACTTAGCAGGCTTCCCAGATAGCCCTAGCATTGCAGGAAATCTGCAACACAGAGTTCTCAAGAAGAAACCCACATCTGAACCGTGTTTCATATTCCCGCACCAGACCGAAATGGAATGGGAAAGAATATGATTCACTCTAGCCTAGGTGTCACTCAGGTCCCAGGTATAGGACCTTAACTCTCAATGAATCACCCACCCACCAAAGTAAACAACCAGATCCAGCCAGCAGTACAGTATGACAATATGATATAATGCAAAAACAAATAAAGAAAGCAGTAAAGCAAACTGTACATAAAGCAAAATAAATACAAGCACAAATAAGCACATAACACCCCAGTAAACACAAATCAACCAAGCGCTAGGAGGAACCCACAAAAAGAACCAGAAGCCCTGGTTGCAGTATAAGGCTCCCCAGCAGAGTCGCCAAGCTGTCGCTCCCGATAAATGGGGAATGGCCCAAATAAAGGTACAGACGCGAACGGTCGGCGAGAGGGACAATGAGAACACACAGCCGTGAACTCACTGGAGATGAATAGAGTCGCCAGCTAGGCATTTTTATCCCGGAGGAAAGGTAATGCTGCATAGACCTAGAAAGATGGATAAGACGGTTTGCGAACCAGAGAGACTGAGAAAGGGGGTTGGTTACAACCTGGGAAGGTATTAGCACCCAGATTGTCCGTCGTACTCGACGGGATCCACGCTTAAAAGATTTGTGTTTTAAAGGGGTAGTGTCAGTGCAATCTGTGCATAAAAGAGCCGGAAAAGAATGTACAGGTGTCAGTGTAAAGTGTATAAGTGATGTGAAGTATGAAAGTGTCAGTGTAAGAAAGGAGTGAAATGCTCAAGAACATGAGGCTAAAGAATGAGGCTAGAAGGAGGGGGAATATACAGAGACTTTTGTTCGATAACTGTTAAGTTATGCCTACGTATCCTCTCGTGCAATGAGGAAGTCAGAACACCGTAGTTCGACCCAAAGAGACTGAAAGATGAATTGACTTGTGAACTGCTTACTTGTTTATGCTCAAGTGTATGACCTGTCTGGCTCAGGTGCAAACTGTCTTGCATTAGACGGAAGAAGCAAGTTCTCGGTTATGAGTGAGTGTGATGAGAAAAGAATCCCGAAGGAGACGATTATTGTTTGTTTTTGAGTTTTCAGTCTTTTATTGCTTTTGAAAGTTTGTCATAAGTTAATGAGCTTAAGCCTAAACCAATGGGTTAGTAAACTCATCACATCCTCCCTCTGATTAGGGGTAATGAGAATACCTTAAGTGTGAAGTCAGCTTCTCACACTTAATCACCATGGAGTAGGATTAAGATCATTAACCTACTTGTTGATTATTTAGATGTTTTTGTTGTTTTTGTTTAGTGTTAAGTAATGAGATTAAGCCATAATCAAGGATTAAACAGACTCATTACACCATCCTAATAGAAGGATAATAGATGAGAATGTTTAAGCTGAGGAAAACTCCTCAACTTAATCCATGATTAGGGATTAAACTCATGACAAAACAAGCCTTTGATTAAGTGGATTTTATTTAATGATATGATGATGAAGTGTTTTTTATGATTTGTAAGACAACTTGAGGGGGACTTGTCCATTAACACTAGGGTTAGTCCTTCTTAACCAGTTAAGGAAGAATTAGAACCCTAATGCAAGGCCCAAGTTACAAGTGTGATGTCTTGATAATTATTAAGTGAATTGATTAAAGGATTTAAACACATTAAGGGTTTAACACTTAGGATTAAAGTTATACACTCCATCCTAAGAGAAGGATGCAGGCATAAGCTTAATCACAAAGCCTTAAAGCCTTTAGGGTTTAGTCCCTGATTATGAGGTGAGAAGAGAAGACTCAAAGAGACACAAAGGTAAGACTAAGTGGGGAGACTAATCAAAACCCTAATCATTGTCATGCTTGGTTGTTCCTAGGGTTTGTGAGGTTTTCAAGAACAATCTTCAATGGAACCACCAGAAAGCAGATGAACAAGATCAAGAGAAGCAAAGCAACTTGCTTCATTCAAGAAGTCAAGTCACTTGAAGAAAGAAAGTGAGAGAAACAAGAATGAGAAAGCTCAATCCCAAAAACATACATAAATGCAGCAAAGGATGCAAGAGAGATGAAAAGGAAAGTTATGAGAAGTGAAGGCAAATTCACTTTTCAAGTTTACTTACCACCTGAAATGTTAGAAAGAAATGCAATGCAATGCAGAATGGGATGAAATGGTATGATGCTAAACAAAACCAGAAGCATGTTGATGATGATAATGATGATAGGGAGTGCTACAAACATGAGGCAAGGCATGGAGATGTTCATACAAGTTTATGGATGCAGATGGTGCAAGCTTAGAAGCATGGATACACATGAAAAGTTAGGAAGCATACAAAGCATACAACATGGCAAATGCAAGATGCAATGATCAAATATGCTTTCCATATGTCTTATGATGTCAAATGGATCACATGAATGCTTGAAATGTCATGGCAAGTCATGTTATGCAAGAGAATGCAAGAAGGATGCAAATGAAAGCCCAAATTAAGGTTTATGGATCAAACAACAAACAAAAAACCAAAAACAGAAGCAAACCCTAAGATAAAAAATGGAAAATGCCAACCAAAGAAACCCTAAACCTATATGAAACCAAGGTCCAAAGGGGAGGTTCCAACTCTCAACCAATCTCAAGTTATGATTTTCCTAAGTTATTAGGGTTTTTAGGGTTCCTAAACAAAAGAAATGCCAAACAAATTGAAAATGAGGAATCAAATCAAGGCCATTTTATCTCAAAAACTACATGCCAAATAGAATGCAATGCAAAAAGAATCAATTCCCAACTCTTCTCAAATAGGCAGAAATGATTTTTTGAACTTTGGATCAAATTAATGCACAAAAAAATGATTTAATTCAATGGAAAATTCTCAAAATGCATCAAGATCAAAAAAGAAATTTGGTTTGAAGGTTGGACAATGTTTCTAAATGTCTTAGAACATTTCATGAATTTTTTGGTGATTTTTAAATACCTAAAAGTATTTTTAATAAATTAATTTCCATTAATCAATTAAAAATAATCTTTTAAATATTTAAAAAATACTTTTTTAATGATAAAAATAAAAATAAAAATATTTTTGTATCATAAAAATTATTAAAACTCATGAGAAAAAGTTTCATAATTTTTACACATTTTTTGCTATTTTAAAATAATTGTGCAAGTTAAATGAAAAGAAAAGAAATAAAAAATGAAAATAATGGAAAGTCAACAGAATGGAGGGATGAGATGAATCCTGGATTTGAATGGGTTGACCACGCGCGCTATCCAAGGGCTGTGGTTGATTCTGATCAAATTAATTTAATTATGGATTAATTAAGCTAACACGTGGATTAGGGCTAATTGAAAGCATCTGGGCCTTTCATTTGCGCGGGGAGTCAACCAAGTCAACTAATCCTACGCTCAACATTCAAATGGCCATTAATTACATAATTAAACCCTAATGATTTTCAGGTGGCCGGAGAAGACCTCCGGTCGTCTTCTCCGGTGGGGAGTCCACCTGAAAATCTCCAAACTCCCTCAAAACGTAACAAAAACAAAACCTAAAAACATGGAAATGAATCCCAATCACTCACGAATCATAACCCTCACTAAAAACCAATTTATTCTTCCTGGAATTCATGAATCGAACAAAACAAATTTCTAGGTCACAGAGTTTCAGAAGCTAATTAAATACTCATTTCAACACCATTTCAAAAACCAAAAGCACCAGGATACTCAGTGAAGCATAGAGAACAAGTTTATAACATGAAAAACGATTTCTGGAAAAATAATTCTTGAGCTACCTGAGATTCGAAGCTTTCACTCTGATGACTTTCTGGCCTCTCCTCTTGATGAAAACCACTCCACTTAACCCTCTGGTGATGCTTGAATGCTCAAGAGGAATTTATGTTGGCTGAATGAAGAGTTTGAGCAGCTTCTGCTCAAGCTCAGTTGAAAATGGCAATGGAGTTTCAGGCTGTTTCTGGCAATGGTGAAGGGTTGTTTGTGGTCCAAATGATGAGTGGAGAAGGTCTATGGAGTTTGTTTTGATGTTTGTGAGCTGTGGAGAGAGTTTCGAATGAAACTGCAAGTTGGAGTGAAAATGGTGCAGTGGGGTTACAGCTTGTTTCAGGCTTGTGTTCTTGCTGGTTTCTACTCAATGAGGCATGGTGAGTTGAATGGTGAAAATGGTTTGAGTGTTTTGTGGCTGGGCAGAGAGATTCGAAGCAATTTGCAGCTGGGGTGTGTTTTGTGAATGTGTTGGTGTCAAGTGTTTCAGCCTTGCCTCTTCATATCTTTGGCTTGCCAAGGGATATTGTATTTTAATCCTATAGGTCAGATGATGTGACCTGGCCTATAGTGATTGGTAAGTTTGCTTTTGCTCAAAGTCCACCTTTTGTGTAAGAGAAGTATGGCTCATGATCTAGGCTAGTACAAGGCATGGGCTGCGCAGCAAGGGTGAGGGGAAAGGCTGGCCAAAGTCAGCATCCAAGGTTGCAAGTTGTAGGAAGTGTGATCATGAGTTTTTGCAAGTTGTTGCTTTATGGTTCACATGGGAAAATCTTGTCCCAAAAGCCATGAAACATGAGCAATGCCTAGTCCATTCTGAATTTTAGGACTTACATGATGTTTATGTGATGGTTTGATGCCAATTAGAAGTTGCAATTTGCCTTGGTACATGATTTTGCAATTTTCACACTTGGTGCATATCTTGAAAATAAGTGATTTTTGGCAACTTTGTCACACCATAACTTTTGATCCAAGAAGAGTTTGATCATGTTCTTGTACTTTTTGAAAAGGGAAAGATGTAATCTACAACTTTCATGACCAAAGTTTTTTCCATTTGAAGCATTTTTGGATCAAGAATCAAGGCTTGAAAAATGACCTAAAATGAAGCATTCTTGAAAAGTCAACTATGCCCAAAAAGTCAACATTTGCCAAAACTCCAAATTCTTGATTTTTGTGAACTTCAACCTTCTTCCATGATCAAATAAAGATCATATACACTCAAAATGATGAAGATCACCCATTGGTTGGGTCATTGGGGGCCTCAGATGCCCTGATTTTACACTGACTTGTCTGAAAAGTCAACCCTTGATCAGATGACTTCCCCATGGAATTTCTTCATGAAAATTGATATGCATACTCCCTATACCATATAGAGACCAATGGAAACAAGAATGACCAAAAAATTTGGAATTATGGCTTCTGAAACCAAAACCCTAATTTTAGGTCAACTGTGCAGTCAAACTGGGCTCTGCATCCACTCAAACCCCAGTTCTTGTGATTCCTTTGCATTTTTGACTTTGTGGGGATATAATATGACATAAGAACACACATGGATCCCTTTGAAGTGATTGGTTGCCTTTGGAGTGGCTCAAGATGCCCTTGGATTGCTTAGATCACAAACCCTAGGTGCAGATGACTTAGAAACTATGAAGTGACTCAAAATTGAGATATGAGGTGATATGATTGTGTTTATGCATATGAGATGATCACAAGCCATGGTGAATGGGTGAGGGCAAATTTGGGGTGTTTACACATGGCAAATGGATGATGCAATGATCAAACATGATTCTCATGTGTCCTAAGATGTCCTATGAGTCATGTGAATGCACAAAATGTCATGGCAAGTTCATGAATGCAAGCATATGCAAGATGAATGCAAATGAAAGCACTAAATTAGGGTTATGTGAACATGTGAGATGCAAATGGCAAAGACAGAAGCAAATGACATGATAAAAAATTTAAAATGCAATCATAAGAACCCTAAACCTATACTAGGTTACCATCCAAAGGGGAAGGTCAGAAGCTTATCCTAGAAGGACTTATGAAATTTTGAAGTTTCTAGGGTTTTAAGGGTGATCCTAAATGTAAAATGCCAAACAAATTGAAAATGAAAGATAAAAATGAAAGAAAAATGTTTTTAGATGCTTGAGACCATGCATAGCACAATGCAAAAAGAATCATTTACAAACTCAACTTGGTTCAAAAGTTATGAATTTTTGAAGTTAGGGTTAAAAATATTCAAGTTTAAGAACCCTAATTCATTTGAAAAATGTCAAAGTGTGGTCAAAACCAAAAAGAAATTTGTGTGGTGATTTTGCAAATGTTTCTAAATGTTTAAATATGTTCTTTGAATTTTTTTGTGATTTTTAAATACTTAAATGTATTTTTAATTAATTAATTCTCATTAACTAATTAAAAATAACATTTAAATAATTTAAAAATATTTTTTTAATGCAAAATGTAAAAATAAAAATAGTTTTGGGTTCTGAAAATTAATAAAAGCTTTGATAAAAAATTTCAGAATTTTTTGACTATTTTGACTATTTTTAAAAATTCGTATGAAATAAATAAGAGAAATGTTAAATAAAATTAATTAAATGAAATAAAATGGAAAAGTCAGCTAATCCTAGGGTGGAGATTCAAAGCTGGGTTGGAGGGAATTGACCCCGCGCGCATCTGGACTGCTGAAATTCAAATTGCACTAATTACGCAATTAAGCCCTAATCTGAACCCTAATGACTTTCAGATGACCGGAACAGTGTTCCGGTCATCTTCTCCGGCAGCTCTCTCACTCAATCTCTCTCAAAACGCCACAAAAACTCATCAAACTCTCCAGAATCATTCCTTGAACATCACTAAACACAAACCACACAACAAAACTCATTTATTTTTCGTAAATCATGAGAATCGAATCAAAACATATCTTACGGGTAAAGTTTCAGAGCAACATAAAATCCTTAAAACTCACCCATTTTCAAAAAGAAAAGCATCAGCGTGATCAGCATAACATGAGGAACAATTCTATAACCTAAAATCAAGTTTCTGGAAAATTTGTTCTTGAGGTTACCTGAACTAAAGCTTTCGAAAATGGCACTGTTTGAGCTTTTCTTTGGTGTTTTTCCACTCCTCTTGATCCCCTTATGCTTCTGGAATGCTTTGCTGAAGTGTTTGTGGCCTCATTTTAAGATTCAGTGAAGTTCAGTTCAAAGGGGGCAAAAATTGTGTTTTGTGTATGGCGGTTTTTAGGGCAAAGTGAATGGTGGGAAATGATCAGTGATGAATTTGGAGATGAATGGTGGAAGAAGTTTTGAGAATGAGTGGCTGAGTTGTGTGTTTCGATAAAAAATGCAAGAGGGAGAGTTTTTGTGAATGCTGAGTTATGGGAGAGTTCAGGTCTGCTTCTTGTTGTGTTTGTCTTGCTTTGGATTAGTATAAACAAATGCAATTGGTTCAGAGAGTGGTTGTGGCATAGTGTGATTGGTATGGGTGAAAATGCACAAAGTCAAGGTTATGTGTCCTTTGAGGTATGGGCTGTTTCAGGCCAAGGACAAGGGCATGTCTGGTGCAGCTGTGATCAAGGAGGACCATGGAAATGAGATTGAGGCAAATCAGCAAGTTGTGACAAAGTTGTGGGGGGTTTTGCAAATTTGTGAACTTTTGCCCCTTTTGAAATTTCTTCATGTGCAAGTAATAAAATCTTGGGATTTTTGGGCCAATTCTGAGTTTTAAGGCATACACTATGATGTTATGATGTGTAGAAGTCACTTTGAAGTCACAAAATAGCTTGGCATGAGGTTTGGCAAAAATCCCTCTTTGGCATGAAACATGAAATTATGTGATTTTTGCCAACTTTGGAAAGCCGTAACTTGAGTTCAAAAATGAATTAGATCTTGTTCTTGTACTTTTTGAAAAGGGAATGATCCAATCTAAAACTTTCATGACCAAGAATTTTTAATTTGAAGCATTTTTGGTTGAGAAAGAGGAGGTTGAAAAACTTTCCCAAAATGGAAAGTTTACATTACAAGTCATTTCCATTTTTGGCAACTTTTGGTTTAGCCCACTTTTCTTCAAACTTGTGGACTTCTAAGCACTTCAATGATCAAATAAAGACTATATAACTTCAATTTGATGAAAAATCCACTTTGGGTCCATTGATGGGGGACTCAGATACCCTGATTTTGCTCTGACTTGCTCAGGAAGTTACCCAGTGATCAGATGACTTCCACAATGAATTTCTTCATCAAACTTGGTATTCATGATGCCTATAACATATTGAGACCAATAGAAACAAGAATGACCAAAAAATTTGGAGTTATGGCCTCTGAAACCAAAACCCTAATTTTAGGTCATCTGTGTAGTTAAACCTTGGCTCTGCTTCCATGACTTGTCAGTTCTTGTGATTCTCTGACTTCCTTGATCTTTTGAGGATATAATATGATGATTAAACATACATGGACCCTCTTGAGATGATTGAAGACCTTTGGAGTGGCTCAGATGGATCATGGATTGCTCAGATCACAAATCCTAGATGCAGATGAACTTGACCTAATGCAGTGAAGCAAAAATGTAACATGATATGCTATGATTGAACTTAGGCAAATGAGAAAGATCACAAGCCATGGTGTGAACTTAGTGAGGGAAAATTTGGGGTGTTTACACAATGCTCGAGGGATCAATGGGTTGCATATTGGGTCAGCAGGACAAGTCTGGTTGAAAAGAGCATGCAATCTATTACCTTAGCAAAACGTTTACCGACTGTGAGACACGATACTCACTAATCGAGAAAACTTGTTGCGCTTTAGCATGGGATTCTCGCCGACTAAGATAGTACATGCTGACTCATACCACTCTATTGATTTCCAAGATAGACCCCGTTAAATACATCTTTGAAAAGCCAACTTTGACCAGAAGAGTAGCTCGGTGGCAGATGATTCTAACAGAATACGACATCCAATATACTTCACAAAAAGCTATCAAGGGAAGTGTATTGTCAGATTATCTGGCCCATAAACCTATTGAGGATTACCAACCAATGAGGTTCGAATTCCCGGATGAGGACATCATGTTCCTCAAGTCAAAAGACTGTGAAGAGCCACTCCCGAAGGAGGGGCCAGACCCCGAATCCAAATGGAGTCTGATGTTTGACGGGGCCGTTAACATATATGGAAGTAGATTTGATGTTGTTATTATCTCACTAGAAGGGATTCATATGCCCTTCACTGCTCAGATGACATTCGAGTGCACCAACAACAAAGCAGAGTATGAAGCCTGTATAATAGGGATCGAGGAAGCAATTGGTTTGAGAATCAAGAACCTCGAGATCTTCGGTGATTCGGCTTTGGTTATCAATCAGGTTAATGGAAAATGGCTGGTTCATCAACCTCATCTGATTCTTTATAGGGACTATACCAAAAGGTTGTTTTCTTTCTTCATGAAAGTCAAGATGCACTATATACCTCGGGACGAGAATCAATTTGCTGATGCTTTGGCAACCTTGTCTTCCATGATCAAGGTTCATAATGAGAACTATGTGCCTAAAATCGATGTGTCTTGTCTTGATAGACCAACATATGTGTTTGCAGTTGACGGTGTTGATGGCAACAAACCTTGGTTCTACGATATCAAGTTCTTTCTGAAATCTCAAGAATACCCACCAGGGGCATCCAATAAAGACAAAAAGACCCTTAGGAGGTTGGCAGGCGGGTTTTTCTTAAACCATGATGGTATGCTCTATAAATTGAACTTCGACATGGTCTTGCTCAGATACGTGGATAGACACGAAGCAGACATGTTAATTCAAGAAGTTCACGAAGGCTCCTTCGGTACCCATGCTTGAGGACATGCTATGGCAAAGAAGCTTCTAAGGTCGCGGTATTATTGGATCACCATGGAATTCGATTACTGCAAGTACTCCCGCAAGTGCCACAAGTGCCAAATTTACGCTCATAAGGTGCATGTGCCTCCAAATCCATTGAGCGTCATGTCCTCACCTTGGCCCTTCGCCATGTAGGGCATTGATATTATTGGCAAGATTGAGCCAACTACTTCTAATGGACACCGTTTCATCCCGGTTGCCATAGACTACTTCACAAAGTGTGTGGAAGCAGCTTCCTATGCCAATGTCACCAAACAAGTGGTATCCCGGTTCATTAAGAGGGATATTATTTTCCGATATGGATTTCCCGAAAGAATCATTACTAACAATGGTTCTAATATTAACAATAAGATGATGGCAGATCTATGCCAGGATTTCAAGATCGAGTATCACAACTCTTTCCTGTATCGCCCGAAGATGAATGGTGACATCGAGGCGGCCAACAAAAACATTAAAAAGATTGTACAGGAGATGGTTGTGACGTACAAAGATTGGCATGAGATGTTTCCGTTTGCATTGCATGGGTACCAAACATCTGTGCGCACCTCAATCGCAGCAACCCTGTTCTCAATTGTTTTAGGTATGGAGGCAGTCCTACTAGTTGAACATGAGATTCCTTCTTTGAGATTAATGATGGACGTCAAGCTTAATGAAGCTGTATGGCTCTGATCTAGGTACAATCATTTGAGCCTCATTGAAGAGAAACGCCTAGCAGTTTGTATGCCACGGATAGTTGTATCAACGGAAAATGAAACGGGCATTAGACTAGAAAGTGCGGTTGTCGCTCCCGGGATTTTCATCCTAGTACAAACGCGAAAGTGGCATGGAAAAGGTAGAGTCGCCAGCCATGCATTTTTATCCTGAATGAGTGGGAAAGGTAATGCTGCATAAACCTGAGGAAGAAGGAAAGGACGAGGCCTTGAGAACCAAATATCTGGGTTCGGGAGTCGATTACGACCTGGGATGGTATTAGCACCCCAGACCGTCTGTCGTACCCGACGAGATCCATGTTTTTTTGTTTGCTTCAAAGGGTAAGAAATAACATGCTACTGAAGAAAAGTAATGATAATTGGAACTAGAACTGAAAGAGGTAACTGGAAAAGAGATTGGAAATAAATGGGGAAAATGTAGGTAAAATAAAGAATGTGCTTGAACGGGCATTACCCTGCTACCTACGTACCTCATTGGGAAAATGAGGATCAGAGTCGATGTAGCTCGCCTAACTAAGGCGGGAACTTGGTTGTGTTTTTAATGAGATGGAACTGCTTATGTCTATGCTCAGGTGTTGCAGGCTCGCCTTGAACGAGTGTGTTTACCGTCTTGCAAATGAGACAAGTCGTCGTGAGTTCACATTTTGAGTGAATGATATGAGAAGAGAATTCCCGCAGGAAAGTCGCTTATTATTTGTTTCTTGCTTTGTAAGAGTTTTCTTTGAATTTGGCACAAGGAAGTGAATTCAAACTATTTTCTATGGAATGTGTACTTGCTACTACTTTCCAAGATGGAATAGTAGAACAAGCACACCAAGTAAGGAGAATTTGTCCAAGACTTGTTTCCAAGGATTAGGGTCTAAGTTCACTAGCTTGTTGGACGTATTACATGTTCTTATAGCTTTTGAAGAAATATATTTTATGTTTTCTTTGTGAAAATATCCCCATGATCAGACTTGTGCATCATGTTAGACAAGCCCATACTATTCCACGATGGAATGAATATGAGTGCCCCATGGAATAAGGCTATACACAAGAGACTACTTCAAGCCTTTGTTAAGTGTCTTTTAGATTTTTGTTTGAAGATGAGAAAGTAGACTCAAGTGAGAAAGGAAAAACACTAAGGGGACTAAGACACAACCCTAATTTATTCATTGTATGCGAAAGGAGGCCCTAATGGTTTATGAGGTTTTCTAATCCTAATGAAGAAGAGACAAGAATTAGAACCCAACTTACTTCCTAAGGAAGTTAAGTTGAGTTCTAAAGAGAGGGGAAAGCCTATATAAACAAAGCACAAAGTGCTAAGGAAAACACATTTAGAATGCATAAAGATATGAGAAAGAAGTAATATTTACCTCAATCTCCCCCCTACAAGACAAAGGTTAGCATGATAAATCATTTTTGACATTTAAGCATGGTAAAAACCAAGGAAAGCTCACCACTAGCTAAGGGAAAGCCTTAATGAACTTCTAAGACTAAGACCTAAGTCTAAGGTACCCTATGTAACACCCCAAATTTGCCCTCTTCTTTTTAAGCATCATATCACATCATATTCATCATGAACATATCATATTCTTAGCATCTTAGCATGGAAAGATGAGGCATAACATCCTCATGACCTAGCATCAGGCATATGATCATCTGTGGAGGATTTTGAAGCATCACAAGCTATGACAAGGGGCCCAATGGATTTGCTCAAGTCCTATGAGGGGTTTACATTGCATTCACAAGTTCATGATCACTCACAAAAGCTCAGAAGGTTGGAAGATCACCAGGGAATTCAGGCTAAGGCAAAGCTCCTACACAGTGATCCCAAATTAGGGTTTGAGTTTCAAGCATGAAAACCTTAATACTTGGGCCATTTCATTTGGGAAAAGTCTCCTATAGGTTAAGAGGATCCTAGGGATGAAATTTGGTGAGAAAATTCCTTGTGGAAGTCAAGTATTTCTTCAGTTGCTTGTAAATGGAGAAATTGGTCAACTGTGCCTTATAAAAGTCAACTGTGAGATTTCAAATGGTCCAACCCCATTTTTCTAGCCAAGGGATGTTCTTATAACATTAAAAGAGGTTTTTCAAGATCAAGGATCAAGAATCATGAGGTTTTGAGGTGTTTTTCAAAATTGGCATAAGCTTGGTCATGGAAAATGCCATTTTTAGTAAGTTTTTGCCCTAATTTTCAAGTAAGCATAACTTGGTGAAAAAATCTTCAAATGGACCAAAGCCAAACATGAAAGTTGGAGATTAAAGACTCCCATTTTCAAAAAGTACAAGTACTTTTTCATAGCCTTTATGGTTTAAAAGATGAGGCCCTCGAAAATTTCAAGGAAATTAGGGCAAGGCTTGAATTTTCAATGTTCCGCAAATGCAAAAGGTCTTGAAACTTATTTGTGAGTGTTGGTATGAACCAAATGAGTTTACAATGTTACAAAGCAATGCAAATGATCCATTTTGCTCCAAGAATAACACCAAATTCATGCATGGTGTGAGATTTATTTCATAAGTGTAAAATTTGCATGATCATGAGAAATGTGTGATGCTTGCATCCAAGGGCCATAATCTTTGTGGATTTAAATCAAGGGTAAGATTTGGAATGCACATGGGCAAAGAGAGAGAGAGCAATGCACGAGTGTTTCATGACTTCACACAAAACTTGCCAATTTTGCAAATTCTCTCCCACACTCTCTTCCCACGTGCCAAGGCCTTCATTCTTCCAGCATTGCTTCTTGAGGTCATTTATAAGAGAATTAGGGTTTTAGTGTGCTTCAGATCCATTACATTTCACAACTCTCAAGTTTTTGCTCATTTTGCAATTTCCTTCGAATCACTCTCTACACTTACTCTCTTCACAAACCAATCACATATTCTTCATCCTTGAGGGTTCAGGGTCACAAATACCTACCTTGTTCAAGCTGATTCTCAAGATTACACACCTTGCCATTTCAGTGCAGCAAGCTTCAAGCTCCTAGATCCAGCAACTTTCAAGGCTCTAGTTGCATTTATTTTTCAACTAGAGTGTATTTGGAGTGGATTTGCAACTATTCTTGGCTTCTATCAAGCTATTTCCAGATCTACAAGTCTCAGGTAAGCTTAAAATCCTTGGATCTAGAAATGAAAATAGATGTGTGCATTGTGATCTACTGGTTGTGCTGATGATTCTGCTTGTTTTAGATTTGAAAATGATGCATTATTGAGCTTTGTATGTTGATTTGAAGTTTCATGGTGAAACCTGTTTCTCTTCGATCCGACTTGCTCATTGCTCCATTGTGAATTTCATGGTCATTTTTGGATTCAGCGTACCTTAATTACTCAATCTGGAGTGTTTGATCTATTTCCATTAATGTTTGTTCATAGTTTGCTTTTTCCGGTGCCGGAGCCCTAGCTCCGGTCACCGGATTCTGGGTGTGTGATTCTTAGGGTTTATGCGAAGAAGATGACCCTCAGCCGTAGGATCTTCCATCTGAGTGGACCTCAGCTTGCCACCTCATTTAATGAGACCCTCCCCCTCACGTGTTTTGTTTTTTATATTTTCATTCTGATGAATCAATTTGTCACGCACCATACGCTAACTAATGTGCACCTCACTCTGGTCCAATTATTTTGATGACTGGAATTAATGAGTTGACTGATCCTGACCCTCCTTTTGATCCCATGGCTTGTGTTTTTTTTGCTGATTTTATTTGAATTTCCACCCCAATGTTGTGAACCAGCGCAGGACCCAGTGGGCCTGGATGGCTATCCCCACCCCCCTGTGACTTGAGCCCAACTGAACTGAACTAAAATCCTTTCTATTCGCACCCCTCTGCCTAATTCCATTTATTTTATTTCTTTTTTATTTCATTTTATTTCAGTTTTGATTTTTAATTATTAAAAATAGTTTTATGTCTCAAAAAATTATGAAAAAATTCAGGAATGTTATTTTTAGTTTTCTTTAATTTTTGATATTTTTATTTTTCATTTATTTTATTTTGACACGTAGATATTAATTGTTCATTGTAATTAATTCATTGTAATTCATTTTTAAGCATGTTAACTTGTCCATTTTCCATACTGATCATCATTTTGAATTTTTGATTGGTTCTTTTTGCTCTGGATTTATAATAGAGTGTACTTTATGTGTGATTTTTGTCCTGATTTTTAGAAGCTTGTTCATTTGGTTTTGGTCCTTGACTTGTGATTGCAGTTTCTTAACCCTAGTTGATGTTTGACCCCTCATTTGACTTGCTTGACTTCTGAATTTCTTCCTCTTCTTTTGGCATGTTGTTATATCATGATTGAAGATCTCTTGTCCAAGGTTGTGGAATTTTTGGGTACATACTTGATTTGATTTGAATTTTGGTTCTTAACTTGTCCCATTTTGCTTCTTTTAATCATAAGTCCTCTCCTTAGCTTAGAAGGGCACTTGTGCCAACTTCTTCATCTTGTTTAGGGTCTCTTTAGGGCATGGATACCTTTCTGATCTTGTTTTGGGGTTTGTGTTTTGGAAATCTTGTATTTTGTTTACCTTTGAAGTTCTTCCTTTCTTTTGTATATCCATCTCACCTCCTTTGCTTCTTTCTTCCCATAATGTGATTGCTTAGCTTTGTGCTTCTCTTCTCTTCATCTCTCTTGCTTCTTAAGCAATTCTTTAGCTTGATTAGGGTTCTGGTCTTGTGCCTTGAGTTTGTAATTTGTTTATTTTGCTTTGCATCTTCTTAAGTTTGCTTTGCTTTGCTATGTGATTCATTTTGCCTCATGTTTGGTTGTGTGTTTCTTTTCATATTCTTGTGACTTGTGTTTGCATTTGATGTTTATGTGTATGAATTCACTTCTGGTTGTATGGTGTTGGTATGGCATTATGTTCATCTTGTTTTGCTTGTATGCTTGTGTCACTAACCATTTCAGGGGCCATGGTAAGTGAGAGGTGTGGATGTGGTTCCCACATCTCCAAATATCATCTCTTCTCTTCTTATTCTTACTTGTTCTAACCTTGTGATTGTTAGTCTTAGGCCTTACTTTTCCTCCTCCTCTTCTTCTTCTTCTTCTTCCTCTCTTCTTTCCTTCTTCTTCATTAGGATAGAATTCAAACCTCACTAACCTAGGTTCATCCATGCATGACAACATGTAAGATTCTAGTCTCCCTTAGATTTTTTACCTTTTGAGATCCTTTTGGTGCTCTCTCTCTTCTCATCTTCAAACTCAATTTTAATCCATTCTAATAAAGGTTGAGTCTTCTCATGTGACGTGAGACTTTGCTATGAGATACTTGCACGCGTTCTGTTTCGGGGCGAGGTGTAAGTTATCCCTCGTGGTGGATAGGTCTTAGCATGAGATTATCTCACAAAGAAAAGCATACAAAACACTTCTTAACCAAAAATCACAAAAATTCTTAATAAATGTTAGTAGGCCTCTTGCGGGACTAGATTTGGGGATTTCCTCCATAGATAGGTGTGCCTCTTGCGCATTCCATTTCGGGATGATGTGAGACGTACACATCCCAGTGAATAAGACTTAGGTACACTTACATATGAAAACTTCAAAATAAATAAAAAGCTTCTAAAAAATGCAAACAAACAATAAACTTCTTTCCTTCGGGAATTCTTTTCTCATCTCCTTCGCTTCGTCCGCAAACTTGCTCCTTCTTGTCATTTTGCAAGATGGTAACGCACTCGTCGTCCGAGCCTGCAACACCTGAGCATTGACATATAAAGTTCAAGCCTTAAGACACAAGCAATCCTTTCCACCCCTAGTTAGGGGAACTACGGCGACTCTGATCCTCATTGTCCAGATGAGGTATGTAGGCAGCGGGGTAGGGCCCGTTCGAGCACAATCTTTATTTTCCCTACATTTTTCCTTTTCATTTATTTTTCAGTTCCATTTTTGTTTCTTTTATCCAGTTCAGTTCATTTTCTTTGCAGCGGCTTTCATTTCTTCACCCTTTGAAACAGTTTTCTTTGCAAGCGTGGATCCCGTCGGGTACGTCAGACGATCTGGGGTGCTAATATCTTCCTAGGTCGTAACCGACTCCCGAACCCAGTCTCTTTGGTTCGCAGGACCCGTGTCCTTCCTTTTCTTTTCTTCTGGTTTGTGCAGCATTACCATTCCCGTTCCTTCGGGATAAAAATTCCTGGCTGGCAACTCTACCTCTTTCCGCGCCACTTTCGCGTTTGTACCAGGATGGAAATCCGGGGAGCGACAGCTGGCGACTCTGCTGGGGACTGAACCCAGAGTCTATGGTTCCCCTGTGAGTCTCTCCTAGCGCTTGCATGTTTCTGTTTCTTTGGGTGTTTATTATTTGTTGTTGCCTGTGTATTTTACTGTTATTTTATTTACAGTTTTATTTACAGCTTTATTTACAGTTTTCAGTATTTATTTTCATGAATCATATATCATACTGGACTGTCTGGACTGGATTTTCTGTTTGGTGGGCTCGGGTGATACTGTTTCTGAGAGATAAGCCAAGTACTCGGCTTGAGTGCACTATAGGATTAGAGTGGACATATTGTACTCACATGTGACATGATGAGTGGCGATGTGTTTCACGCCCAGATTGCGACCGTCTTGGAAATATCTTGTGTGGGGATTTCCTCCACTTCAGGATAAGACCTTAATAGTTATGTGCATCTGGGGACCGATCATTGAGAACCTTTGTGGAAACAACCCTCTCTAGTGGTGGCAGTGGCAGACCACATTTTGTGGCAAACCCATTCGCACCCGAGGGTCCACTAGGGACTCGCATAGGATGGCCTGGTTCTCTTATAAGAACTCCGTCAAAGCATCTGGTCGTATGACACTAGTTCTGTATCCTACGGGCTGAATGTACTATTGTTTCTCGATTTCAGCGCTCGAAGCTAGGGACTTATAAGGGATGCTTGTTTTTCCTGGACTCAACTGAGGCCTCCCTGCGTAGTACATAATTCCAAACCGATTCCCTGATTTGGTCATGAGCCATTTCTCGGAAATGGTGGACGTATTATTGCTATTCGGCTTTGAGAGTCCATGATGTCTGACCCGGAGCACACCAATGATATGGGGAGGGGTTTACAGGTTTGCAGGAACCCTTGACCTCATCATACCCTTGTTACCAGTGCAGTCTTATGTTCTGATACAGTTACTTTGGTTCCGGAGTTCTTGAGTTTATCTGGTTCTTGATTGGGTGTATCTGAGATTATCTGAGTGTTTGTGGGTTATTACCCAGAGGATTTGGGTTTCTGATCACTTGGCTTTGGCATCCAGATTCCCGACAGTCCCATATTGATCATATGTCTTTGCATTTGCATTGCATCATTTCATCATTAATCATGTTTTGTTTTCATTCACAGGTTCATATCCTTGCTTCCGGTTCCGGTATCCTGTTCAGAGATGGAAGATCCTCGCAAGAAGAACATTCATTTCAAGTTTTTCGACACTAAGGTTGGCCTATTAAAGAAGACGGTGAAGCTGATCACGCCCAATCATGTGGATAGGTTCAGGAAGGCTTACGGGAATATTCTGGATGTGGTGGTAGATTTAGATCCCTCTGAAAGAAGTGCCATTCACACTCTACTTCAGTACTATGATCCTCGGCTTCGATGTTTCACTTTTCCTGATTTTCAGTTAGGTCCTTTGCTGGAAGAGTCTGCTTTAATCTTGGGAGTTCCTGTTCGAGACCAGATTCCGTTCAATGCTGAGATTGGTAGACCTGCACCTGAAGCTATTGCCAAGGCTCTTTATTTGAGCACTTCTGCTGTGAATTCTATGACTATCATTAAAGGAGGTGTATCTGGGTTTTCTTTAGAGGCTTTAGTAAAGAAGGTGGAAGAGTTGGCTGTTGAGGAGGAGTGGGATTCTGTCTGTGCTATCTTGGCTCTTTCTATCTATGGCATTATCTTGTTTGCAGATATGGAGAAGTTCATAGACATGAATGCCATACATCTCTTCTTGCTGAAGAATCCTGTGCCTACGCTGCCCGGAGATTTGTACTACTCGGTGCACTACAAGACTGAGAAGAAAAGGGGAGGTTTAGTTCGTTGATGCGCTCCTTTATTTCATATGTGGTTCATGAGGCACTTGCCTAGTACTGGAGTGTTTAGTGACCATACCTTGGTATGGGCTCAGAAGTTGGAAAAATTGCTTGCCAAGGATGTCAGGTGGATTACTCAGAGGCTTCAAGGTGCACGTTTCATCACTAGTTATGGGAGCTATCTTAGTGTGCCTTTATTGGGAGTGACTGGAGGGATCAATTACAACCCGATCTTGTTGAGAAGATCGTTGGGATATGCCTTGAGAGAGGTACCGAAAGAATTGAAGTTGACCCCTATTTTCTACTTCCCGGTAAAGGACAATATGCCGTCAGTGAGGAAAGCTGCTGGAGCTTGGAAGTGTATCAAGGGAGAAAGGATAGCTAGCTTTGGAAAGTGCAACAATCAGACCTTCTCAGAGTATGAAGCTTGGTTGAAAGACAGAGCCAGAAGGGTATTGCTGCCATTCTCACCTCCAACTCCTCCAGTTGCTGAGTCTAATTATACTGTGTCTTTAAAAGAGTTCAAGAAGTTGGAATCCCAGCTGCATGAAGTCAGGGTGGAGAACACTGAAATGGTCAATTTGTACCATCTTGCCAACAAAGCCAAGAATGAAGCTGAAGAGAAATTTCTGAAGATGCAGATCACCTTGGAGGATAAAGAGAAAGAGTTTGCTGGAAGGGAAGCTCACTTTCAAATACTAGGTCTGATGGAATCCAAAAGAGAAGCAGAACGAAAGAAGAATTCAAAGACTCTTAAGGAAGCTCGTAAGTCTATTGTCTGGTTGCAGGGCCAGAGAGAGCAGGAGTTGAAGAAATATAAAGAAAAGGAAGAATTTTTCGAAGTGCAAATGACTTTCAAGAAAGAGGAAGTGGAACAAGCCCACCAGATTCGAAGGGAGAAGACTCAGCAGTTAGCAGATAGTCAGCAAGCCTTAGAAGCAACACTTAAAGAGATTGAAGACCTCAAGTTGATGGTTGGAGTCAAGAAGGCTAGGTCTGAGTGGGGACCTAGTGAGGGAGGTTCAGGGGCCTCAGGCAGTGGTCTTGCTTCTTAGTTTGTTTCCTTTGTATTTAGATTACCTACAGGCATGTTGTAGGAATCCTGGTTGTTTGTTTTTCCTCTTAGAACTTGTACCCTACGGGGAATTCTGTTATTTTGCCTATTAGGCTGATTTATGTTTTGCAGTTTTTTCAGTTCACCTTTTTTCTGTGTCTGCTGTTATGGTTCGAATGTGGTTTCCATGCGAAGGTTTCTGAAAGTCGAGGATCAGTATCCATCTAGTTTTCTTTGCTAAATACCGGAACCGGGGCATGAATGACTTGGAGTTTGAAAGCATGAACAATTGCATTGCATACATATCACCCTTTTCATGTTTTGCAGGTGTAACCACAGGTTCCTAATGTCTTTTCTGTCTCAGGCACTATAGCTCCCAGAAAGGTCAGAGAATAGTCGATCGTACACAGATATCCCACCAGAGTCAACAGAGAAAGAGTCATGGATCAAATGCAAGCTGAGTTAGCTGATTTGAGAACCAGAATGGACAATTTTATGACCCTGATGACAAGAATAGGGCAGGATCGGGAACGTCTGCGGGAGTTGGTTGAAAATAATCAAGCCAGAAACAACGGTACTTCTGATGGAGGTATTCGTAACGGTGCGGGCGCCCGTCAAGTTGAAATCCATGTAGCACAGCCAGGGGTCACTATTATCAACGATGGGATGAACAATATACAGATGGACGGTCAAGACGAACAGTTCACTCTGCTGGACGAAGCTGAAGGCCAAGGGGATGAAATGAACAGGAAATTTGAAGAGATGAATGAGCAGATCAAGGCTATTCAATCTCAGAACTCTTTGGGGTTCGACATTACTGACTTGGGCTTGGTTCGA
The DNA here is from genome assembly GCA_963966055.1 of Lathyrus aphaca. Lineage (NCBI taxonomy): Eukaryota > Viridiplantae > Streptophyta > Magnoliopsida > Fabales > Fabaceae > Lathyrus > Lathyrus aphaca. Next base: position 129,781,827 of record OZ014525.1, read on the forward strand.
GGGGTTAGAATCCCTTAAAAGTTCAAGGTCCCGACTTTCGAGAAGTACAATGGTACATGACTCTTTCCAGGACAGCCTGGTTGGGGCCTCCTTAAAATGCTACATGAAGCTAAGTAGGGTCAACATTAAGAGCTGGAAGGACCTGGAAGAGGCTTTCGTGAAGCAATACCAGTACAATTTGGACATGGCTCCAAATCGCACTCAACTGCAAAACATGTCTCAAACTGCTAAGGAGGGGTTTAAAGAATATGCTCAAAGGTGACGTCAGCTCGCTGCCAGAGTGCAACCACCATTGCTGGAGAATGAGATGGCTGATATGTTCATGGGAACATTGCAAGGAGTGTTTATTGAAATATTGGCGTCTTGTTCGGCTACTAGGTTCAATGATATAGTAATTGCTGGAGAAAGGGTCGAGACTCTGTTAAAGATGGGAAAGATTCAGGACACAAGTACGAGTAGTTCGAATGGAGTAAGAAAAGCTTTCAGCGGACCCCCGAGAAGGAGGGAAGGTGAGACCAATGCTGTGTTTGGCGGAGGACGGGGCCGAGGATATAGAAGGTCATATGAGCAAGTGGCAGCTGTCACTATCCCTTCCAATCCAGTGCAACAAGTACAACCTCAGCAACAACAACAACAACAACAACAGCCACAACGTAACAACTATCAACAAAGACCTTATCAGCCAAGGCAGACTCGCCCGGCTAATAGGGTGCTTGAGGCAATTCCCATGACATACATTGCATTGCTACCGAGATTGCTGGACCTAAATTTGATACAACTGAGGACTTTGGCACCACCACCACCTGGAGAGCTTCCAGTGGGGTACGATGTCAATGCTAGATGCGCTTTCCATTCAGGGGCACCCAGGCACTCAACTGAGAAGTGCAGGGCGCTACAGTACAAAGTTCAAGATTTGATAGACTCCAAGGCAATTAACTTTGCACCACCGCCGAATGTTACTTCAAACCCTATTCCGAACCATGGAGGGGCTAGAATAAATGATGTTGATAGTGGTGAGAAGTTAAGTTTGGTTCTGAGTATAGAAGAAGTGAATACTCCACTGTTGGTAGTGAAAGAGAGGCTGTTGAAAGGACAGGTGTTTCCAGGATGCAGTTCTAATTGTGAGAAATGTTTGAATTCAGGGAACGGTTGTGAAGACCTGAAGATGGGGTTGCAGAATCTGATTAATGAAGGATCATTGTAGTTTGACAAAGTTGATAATGAAGTTGATGATGTGTCCACTATAACCATTTTCTATGATCCAGCTGAGATGCCTGCTAGAAGAGAACCTGTGACCATTTATGCTCCTGAAGTTAGTCCTGTGACTATCACTGTTCCTGGGCCTGTTCCTTATACAGATGATAAAGCCATCCCATGGCATTACGACTCAGATGTGTACGTAGAAGGACAAAAAGTGGAGAGTAAGTTTGTTGCTATTGACCCGACTGTAGTGAACGTCGGAGGGGTTGGAGGTTTTACGAGAAGTGGTCGTCTATTTTCTCCCCCAGTTCTGAGAGGAGATCCTGAGGCTGAGGCTTCGCCAAAGGCTAAAGGAAAGCAAACATCGTGAAGAAATAGTAACTCCTGCTGCTGGACAGGGTACCTTTGAGAAAGAAGTGGAAGAATTCATGCGGATAATTAAGAAGAGTGACTACAAGGTAGTTGAGCAGTTGAACCAGACGCCGTCCAAGATATCAATTCTGTCATTGTTGATGTGTTCTCCAGCACACAGAGAAGCCTTGTTGAAAGTGTTGCAGATGGCCTACGTTCCTCAAGAAATAACTGTTAATCAAATGGAAACTGTAGTGGGCAGTGTGAATGCAAGTCACGGGCTGGGCTTTACGGATAGAGACCTTACGTCAGAGGGTCGTAACCATAACAAAGCACTGCATATTACTATGGAGTGTAAGGGTGCTGTATTGTCACATGTCCTGGTTGACACATGCTCTTCTCTTAATGTACTACCGAAGAAAGCATTGATGAAGCTCAATGTTGATGGCATCATCTTAAGACCCAGTTACTTGATAGTAAAAGCTTTTGATGGGTCCAGAAGGCCAGTGTTCGGAGAAGTTGAGTTACCTGTGAAAATAGGGTCTCAAGTATTCAAGAGCACTTTCTACGTCATGGATATTCAGCCCGCATACAGTTGCTTATTGGGACGTCCATGGATTCATGCTGCCGGAGCTGTAACCTCCACTCTACATCAAAAGCTCAAATACGTGGTTGATGGCCAGGTAATCATCGTGTGCGGAGAGGAAGACATCTTTGTGAGCCACTTATCAACTTTCAAATATGTGGAGATGGACGGAGAGATCCATGAGACGCTGTGTCAGGCTTTCGAAGCAGTTAATGTCAGCATTTTGACTCCTATAGAGAGGAGCAATGAGAAAGAAGGTACCTCCATTCACTCCTACAAGCAGGCTAAGGAAGTGGTTCAGTCAGGAAGCGCCCAAGGCTGGGGCAAGTTACTGGAGCTAGAGATGAAGGATGACAAGTTTGGGCTTGGTTATCAACCTGATGGGTCCAATTGGCCAAGTGGTAAAGCTATTACTTTCACAAGCGTTGGGATGCTCGACCGCAACCATATCTGTATGACAAGCCAAGACGAGGGAGATAATAAGGGTGACTGGGACAACTGGATTCAGCCGTGGGCACCTGGAGAGGAGCTGAAGAACTGGTCTGCTGAAGACATCATCCAAGTTACCTGGCACTCAGAGTAATTTATTTGTTTCCTTTTCTTATCATGCTGCATTTTCAAATCCTGCACTCTGCCCAAGGTGCTAGGATCCATTGTATGGGCCACCATGTTTGTTATGCACTTATTTTACCATGAAATAAAGGACATTTTCAGACAAATTGTGTTCTCTTTCTTTTGTTTTAAATTTTTCACAAAAAATATAAAAATGGCAATGTGTTTTTCCTTTTTGTTTTTGTGTTTGCGTCTCTTTTGAAAATAAGCATATTCTGAAATAAGCACATCGTCTGTGCAGTGTTGATCGTCCGGATTATATTGATAACGTTCCTGCTATGACCATGCATGACTTTGACAATCCTATCTACCAAGTTGATGAAGGGGTTGAGAAAGATTGTGAACTCCCTGAAGAATTGGTCAGATTGTTGAAACAAGAGGAACGGGTTATTCAGCCTCATCAGGAAGAAATTGAGATCATCAACATCGGCACAGAAGATGTGAAGAAAGATATCAAGATTGGGGCCGGTCTGCAGGCCGAAGTAAAGAAAGAGTTTATTGGTATGCTGCGTGAGTATGTGGATATCTTCACCTGGTCGTATCAAGATATGCCAGGGTTGGATACCGACATCGTTGTGCACGAGCTACCATTAAGAGAAGACTGTCCTCCTGTGAAACAGAAGTTGAGAAGAACTCGTCCTGACATGGCGATGAAGATCAAGGAGGAAGTTTAGAAGCAATGGGATGCCGGATTTCTTGCCGTAACTAGTTACCCACCTTGGGTAGCTAACATTGTACTTGTACCAAAGAAGGACGGCAAGGTCCGGATGTGCGTTGATTACCGGGATCTGAATAGAGCGAGCCCAAAAGATGACTTTCCGTTACCTCACATTGACGTGTTGGTAGATAACACTGCTCAATTCTCGGTATTTTCCTTCATGGATGGCTTCTCCGAGTATAATCAGATTAAGATGGCACCGGAAGACATGGAGAAAACAACGTTCATTACCCCGTGGGGTACATTCTGCTACAAGGTCATGCCCTTTGGTTTGAAGAACGTCGGGGCAACATACTAGCGGGCTATGGCCACATTGTTCCACGACATGATACACAAAGAGATAAAATGCTATGTGGACGATATGATTGCCAAGTCCCGAGACGAAGAAGAGCATCTGGTCAATCTCAAGAAGTTGTTTGATAGACTGATAAAGTATAAGCTGAGGTTGAATCCAAACAAGTGCACTTTCGGAGTGCGTTCCGGGAAACTGCTGGGTTTTATTGTTAGTCAGAAAGGAATCGAGGTGGATCCTGCAAAAGTGAAAGCTATACAAGATATGCCTGCACCGAAAACAAAAAAAGAAGTGCGCGGGTTTTTAGGGAGGTTGAACTACATTTCGCGGTTCATATCTCATCTAACTGCCACGTGTGAACAAATATTCAAGTTGCTAAGAAAAGAGCAAACGGTCAGGTGGAATGAGGACTGCCAAAGAGCCTTTGATAAGATAAAAGAATATTTGCAGACACTGTAGACACCCAAATTTGCCCTCTGATTTTCTTTCTTCGCATGTCTTTCATTTTCATCTCATTTGCATTTCCATTTGGTCATTAACATTTAGAATTCATATCATTTGCATAAGCTTCTGAGGCATGGGATCAATTTTCATCAGGACTAGGGTCTCGCGTTTTATTTGCAGAATATCAGAAGAATTCAAGTTCTTGGCTATGCAGCCATCAATGGCATTATCTTAGGATCCTGTCACTGAATTAGGGTTTATTTCCCTAAATTAGTGATCTTCAGGGATTTCACGTCTGCAAGGACTATTCACTAAGCATCTGACCCATCATCGGGTTATTTTCTTCTTCATCACTTTATGAGGATGTTCTTCTTTTCTCAATATCTCAGGAGATTTCTTCAAATTCAAGTTATTCGTTTCAGTGGTTGGCTTCTCGGGCAGTGTGTATCCAAGGTTGTGATGTGAGATTCTTCAGGTTATCAAAGCAGTGGTTTGTGCGAAGTTTTGGTTCAGAAAATCAAGTTCATATGGGGATATACAAAAATTCCAAGTAATTCAAGAATGTCAGATTCAAGATTTGTGCAAATCAAGAAGTGTGAATACTAGTTTGGGCTCATTTACATTCTTTGTTTGATTAACCCATTTTCTATCCATTTCTCATCATTTATTTTTATCCATTTCCATAAACCATCTACCGAATCCATTTTATTTTTATTCATTCTAATTCCCATCCATATTTTTCATTTACCATTTACATCTATATACCATATTAATATTGTTATTATCCAAAATCACACTTTTATCCATTTATCCAAGTTCAAAATAAGACCATTTTCCTAACCATTATCCATTTTTATTAGTTCAAACTAATTTCCAAATCCATATCCTTGAACCATTTTCTTTCCAAACTTATCCATTTTTATTCATGGCTTTAACCACATCTTTGTCAATTTTCTAAACCATATTCAAAAACTCCAATTCCAATTGCTTTTGTAACTTACTTTTCTTATATAAACAAATGACATAAAAAATCAGCAAAGCCCATTTAATTTTATGGTGAGCCCATTATCCAAGGAAAAAGAGTTGACCTAGTATATAAGGAAAATGCAATGTTGATCCCTAGGTCATAGAGAAAAAAAAAGCATGACCACTCATCCCCTGCTCCAATTCCAAAACCTCACTGAGAATTACACAGCAAACTAGAACGAAATCGCCTCTTGCAAACTTCCTCAAACCTTCAACCATCACAAATCTCAAACCTGCATAACATTTTTCACACAGACCTCCATGTTTCAAAACCACAGCATACAACCTCATCACTTTTCACGCATCTCCCTCACCAAACACGCATAAGCCTTCACCTTCAATACACAAACCAAAACAAATCACCTTTCAGAATCAACTTCAAGCCAACTCTGTTTAACCCTTCTTCTCAAACCCTCCCAACACCATTTCTCTTCTTAACCTTCATCACTCTTCAACCCAATCAACAACTCCTCTTTCATCGAATCAACACAAACGAAACCTCCAACAATATTCTCCTTAAACTCACAACAGCCAAAACCAAATAACAACAACTCTCAGCAACTACGCCTCAACCTTCAATCTCCAACACACTATTATAGATCTGAGACGAGAAAGAGAAAGAGATGAAGTAAGTCGGGAGACTGAGTCAAAGAGATTTAAAGGGGGAAGAAACAAAAGCTTACTTACCGTCGGTATTTGTCTTTTCCGACGCACCAGAGAGAAACTACGAACTTTCCTCTTCTTCATCTTTCGGCCTTCTTCAAATCTGCTCCATCACAACGAACAATAGCAAGATTTTAGCTTGGTGCCGAGATGCGTTAGATTTTCGATGAGAAGGTCTTGATTTCCGGCGAGATCGACGGCGTGTTTTCGTTTGAGCTCGGGGAAGAAGAGGTCGTGGCAGCTGGTGTTGTGCTCGCAAGGGAAGGTCGTCGCGAAGCCGATGTGGGTTGTTTTCCGTTGATTTTGCCGGCAATAGACTCGAGGAAGAAGAGAAAACCAAGAAATCCAAACGAAACAAACCTTTCTCGTCGGCGAGATCCACAACGTCGAGAGAGAGAAGGCGAAGCAACAACATGTTGTTCATGGTGGAGGCTCATCGGAAGGAAACGGAGAGTGTCGGCGGCGCAAATTAAAGAGAGGTGTTCCGCTTGATTTCGTGGCGGTGGTTTATCGATGGAAGAAGCCGCGCGTTGTTAGCCGTGATGCAGGGGAGAAAAGTTTCTGGGGTTTTGTCGTGAAATGAAGAGAGGGATTATGTTTCTGTGATTGTTAATGTTTATTATTATAATCTTCTTTATTAATTTTTATTTTATAAAATGCTGATGTTTGTTTGTTTTGGGCTTATCAAAACCGTTAAAGGCACCGTCTGATCCAGATTTGCACCTCCCTCCTGTTGCTGTTAATGAGCTTGGATTTGGGCCTACTGAGTTTCTATTACCGCCCCTGGAATCTGCAGCAAGCCCCTTTTCTTTTCTTTATTTTTCTTTTTTATTTGTTTTTTTTTATTTTAATTAGGTTTCTTGACATTTTAGTTGATTATGTTTTATAATTAACGTTAAGTCTTAGTTTAGTGCTTGATTAAAATTTTGATTTATGTTAAGTATGATATGTTATTTAGTTTTGGTTTTATTTTCAATTTAATTTATTGTAATTAAATAGATTTATGTTGGTCTTGATTTAGTTTATGTTGACTAATTTAGCTCATTTAAGTCGGTTTGTATTTAATCTTGGTTCTAGTTTCGGGTGATATTTTTGTAGGCTTATTGTTTGATTTTGAAGATGGAGGATTTGACTTGGTGATAGCCTTGCGATTGGCTGTTTGTTCATGGATTGTTGACTTGTATTTGTTCGTGGAATTCAAGATGCAACTTGTGACGAATAATGGACTATTGCTTGGGCTTAAAGACTTATCTCGATAAATACTTTTGATGAGTATTCTCTTTGTTGGACAGCTTGGGACGCTGAAAGCTATTACTTGACTTTGATCTGATACCTTGATATTTGGAAATTGTGCTTGACTTGTAAATCTACTTTGGGCTTGATACTTCTTCCTGAGTTTCTCTTGCGCGTTTTGAAGATGCAACGGATCTTCTCCGTTAGGTAACACTGGGGCCCGATTATACTTATTGCATGCCGTTGCATCTGGAAGTCCTACTGGTGTAGGATCTGTTTGTGCATTTCTCATCTCATCTTCATCGCATTCTCATCTCTTTATCTTATTTCTTCTTCATATCGCATTCTCATCTTCTTATCTTATTTCTTATTCATCTTATCTTATTCCTCATCTTCTTCTATTCGTTCTTAACTTGAGGTGTGCCTAGGCCACCATGGAGCTTCTCCTTTCATCTTTCTCTTCTTCTTTCTTTCTTCTTTAGGATAGTAAACCTCACTAACCTAGGACCATCCGAGCATGTGAATATTGATTAGTCCCCCACTTAGCTTTTACCTCTGTGTCTCTTTGAGTCTTCTCTTCTCATCTCATAATCAGGGACTAAACCCTAAAGGCTTTAAGGCTTTGTGATTAAGCTTATGCCTGCATCCTTCTATTAGGATGGAGTGTATAACTTTAATCCTAAGTGTTAAACCCTTAATGTGTTTAAATCCTCTAATCAATTCACATAATAATCACCAAGGCATCAAGCTTGTAACTTGGGCCTTGCATTAGGGTTCTAATTCTTCCTCAATTGGTTAAGAAGGACTAACCCTAGTGTTAATGGACAAGTCCCCCTCAAGTTGTCTTACAAACCCTAAAATCCACTTCTCCATCTTACCATTGACTAAAATCCATCTAATAAAGGTATCGTTTTGTCATGAGGTTAATCCCTAATCATGGATTAAGTTGAGGAGTCTTCCTCAGCTTAAACACTCTCATCTATTATCCTTCTATTAGGATGGTGTAATGAGTCTGTTTAATCCCTGACTATGGCTTAACCTCATTACTTAACACTAAACAAAAACACCAAAAACATCTAAATAATCACAAGTAGGTTAATGATCTTAATCTTACACCATGGTGATTAAGTGTGAGAAGCTGACTTCACACTTAAGGCATTCTCATTACCCCTAATCAGAGGGAAGATGTGATGAGTTTACTAAATCCATTGGTTTAGGCTTAAGCTCATTAACTTATGAGAAACTTTCAAAAGCAATAAAAGACTGAAAATTCAAAAAAACAGACAATAATCGTCTCCTCCGGGATTCTTTTCTCATCATCTTCACTCACAAACGAGAACTTGCTTCTTCTGTCTAATGCAAGACAGTTTGCACCTGAGCCAGACAGGTCATACACTTGAGCATAGGCAAGTAAGCAGTTCACAAGTCAATTCATCTTTCAGTCTCTTTGGGTCGAACTACGGTGTTCTGACTTCCTCATTGCACGAGAGGATACGTAGGCATAACTTAATAGTTATCGAACAAAAGTCTCTGTATATTCCCCCTCTTTCCAGCTTTATTCTTTTAGCCTCATAATCTTGAGCATTTCACTCTTGTTCTTGCACTGACACTTCACTCATACACTTCACTCCTTACACTGACACTTGCATTCTTTTCCAGCTTTTTTTGTACACAAACTGCACTGACACTACCCCTTTAAAACACAAATCTTCTAAGCGTGGATCCCGTCGAGTACGGCGGACAATCTGGGTGCTAATACCTTCCCAGGTTGTAACCAACCCCCTTTCTCAGTCTCTCTGGTTCGCAACCGTCTTATCCATCTCTTCCTAGGTCTATGCAGCATTGCCTTTCCTCCGGGATAAAAATGCCTAGCTGGCAACTCTTTTCTTTTCCTGTGAGTTCACTCCTGTGTGTTCTCACATCCTCCTTTCGCCGACCGTTCGCGTATGTACCTCATTTGAGCTCAGTCTCATCTTTTGGGAGCGACAGCTTGGCGACTCTGCTGGGGAGCCTTATACTGTAACCAGGGCTTCTGGTTCTTTTTGTGGGTTCCTCCTAGAGCTTGTTTGATTTGTGTTTACTGGGGTGTTATGTGCTATTTGTGTTTGTATATTTATCTTGTTTATTGCTTTATGTACAATTGTTTTACTGCTTTCTTTATAGCTTTATATACATCATACTGTCATACTGTTCTGGCTGGATCTGGTTTTGTTGCTTTGGTGGGTGGGGTTCCATTGAGAGTTAAGGTCCTATACCTGGGACCTGAGTGACACCTAGGCTAGAGTGGTTCATGTTCTTTCCCATTACATTTTGGTCTGGTGCGGGAATATGAAACACGGTTCAGATATGGGTTTCTTCTTGAGAACTCTGTGCTACAGATTTCCTGTAGTGCTAGGGCTATCTGGGAAGCCTGCTAAGTCTGGATGACCTTTATTATGACCTTCAGAAACTGAGGAGAATTAGAGGAGGATTTTTATGGTTATTGTAAACATTGTACCTCCGGGTTAGAAGTGTTTACACTTCTCATAACTGATCCAAGTCTGAGGATCCTTGTTTTAGAACACTACCTGTGAGGGGGTTGGGCTGTTTACAAGTTTGCAGGAACCCATGACCTCAACATACCCTCATTACCAGTGTAGTCTTATGTTTTGATCTGGTCTCTATGATCCTGGAGTTCTTCAACCTTTGGTTCTCGGTTACTATTTTGGGTTATTATGCAGATCTTGTGGTTACAGACACTCGATTCTTGGTCCGGCATTCCAGATTCTAGGCAGTTTCCAGCTGTGATCCCATGTCTTTGCATCTTTTGCATTATCATTTTGCATTTCGCATTTGCATCAGCATTGCATTTCCTTCTTCCAGAGAGCTCATCCTTCCTCTTTTGTCCATGACCAGCCAGCTGATTTCCCTGTACTTAGTTTGAACAAGTGGTCACAGTTAGAAGACGACAGAGTGTGTGAAGCTAGACTGAACAGTGTCAAGAGCTAAGAAGGGTCAGTTTGAAAGCCATCAGTAGCTATGTCAGAGAGCAACCGTCAGAATGTTGATTTTCCACCTGGTTTCACTTCGGTGACCAATCCTCTGTATGGTCTTTCTCCTGATGAAGATCTTCCACAAGTGAGCAATCTTGCTCAAGCTCAACCTGTACAGACTCTGATCGTGAATCAGAATGTACCTGAACCATCTGTTGCCCGAGGTGGACCTTCATCTTCTTTTGATTCTACAGATTATCAGAGTTTTGCTTTCCCTATGCCAAACTTCCAAGGGGCAATCCCTCTTGTGAAAACCAAGGATCCACGAGCTATTGATCCTGCTGAAAGGTTTCGTGTGTTGGAGGAGCAACTCAAAGCCTTATCGGATCCTGATGCCTTTGGTTTTGATGCTCTAAACATGTGTTTGGTGCCCGGTCTTGTCATTCCTCCAGATTTCAAGACTCCGAAGTTTGAAAAATACACTGGTGTCAGTTGCCCGAAGCGTCATTTGGTGATGTTCTGTAGAAAAATGACTTCTTATGCCTGCAATGATAAGTTGATGATTCACTGTTTTCAGGACAGTTTAAGTGGGGCATCTTTAAGTTGGTACATGGATTTGGAAAGCAGTCATATCTGATCTTGGAATGATTTATCCAGAGCTTTCGTAAAGCAATACCAGTACAATATGGACGTGGCGCCCAATCGCACGCACATGCAGAGCCTATCCCAGAGGAGTGGTGAATCTTTCAGAGAATATGCACAACGGTGGAGAGAATTGGCAGCCCAAGTGCAACCACCACTTTCAGACAGAGAATTAATTGACCTGTTCGTGGGCACCTTGCAGGGTCCATACTTGGAAAGAATGAGTAGCATTGGGATGACAAGCTTCTCCGATTTGATGATAGTTGGAGTGCGCATTGAGAGCCTGCTCAAAAGTGGAAAGATCCAGGACTTTTCGAATATCCCAGCTAGTGAAGGTGAGTCTGTTGTTAGATCCCAAGAGGAAGAATGGAATGACGTCAGTGCAGTCATGGAAAATATCGAATATTCTAGAACAACATCTTCTAAGAGATCATCTTTTCCTGAATCTGATTACTCTTACGGACATTCGGCAATGCTCAGAGCACCGTGTCAGAAACCCTGGGCTCCTCCTCGTCCAAATCTGCAATCTCATGGTCGAAGACCTCAGAATCAACTTCAGAGCCAGCCTAGGCCTCGTAACAATCTGGAAAGAAGGATTGCTCCTCTTCATCCAGTCCCCATGGCATACAGTGAACTCTTGCCACATCTAGTTCAGAGCTCTTTGGTGGTTCCTAAGCCTCTCAAGCCGTTACCAGGGCCGTACCCTCCAGGGTACAACCCTCATGAGTAGTGCGGGTATCATGGTGAATCAATGGGGCATTCAATTGAAGATTGCAAAGCTTTTCAAGCCAAAGTACAACAGTTGATCGACAAGGGCTACATCTCCTTTCCAGAAGGAAGCTTGGTTGTGCACGTCAACCTCTCGCCTGATTGAGTTCAAAGACTTCGAAGGAGCGTATCCTGATTTCGGTGGTCCAGACAAGAAGATGTCATCAGAGCTGATGATTACTGTATCCTTTTATCATTTGCATTGTAGTTTCTTTCCTGTTAGCAGCTACTTGTCTTTTAAGCAATGTTATTTTTGAATGGTAATGTTAATGTAGTGATCTTGCATTTTTGAATCAATTATGTCGCATTCGCTCATTTTTTCTTTCCTTGCATCAAAAACGAAAAATAAAAAAATTGCATCCATATACCTCCCATTTATTTCACTGTTGTTTAGCAGGTTTGAGGGAGGATGATGACAACTGAATACTCATAATTGTTGAAGGTATGCTTTCAGAGTAGAACCTGCTGACGATGTACAGGCATTGTTTCAATTCCCAAACACCGGAGATATAAGGGAGATAGACCTTCGTCAACCCCCTTTGAGCCTTGAAGTAGGAGTTCCTTTTCTAAACAAAAAAAAACCCTCACATTCAACCCGGGGCAGGGTATTTATCAGTTAATTTGACCGAGCGTTCAAATTTCCAAAGGAGTGTGCATCCGAGGATCCATTACCTTTATTCATTACACCTCAAGAGGTCAAGGGACGTGAAACCACAATGGTTATACCTCACCAATAAAGGAATGAGGCAGTCAACCCTTTCAGCAAGTCATGACAAGCCAGTGTCACACGATTTGTTCAACAAAAATCAAAGAAAAAAAAAGAAATAAAGCCCGCTAAGTCGAAAAAATGTGTGAAAACATATGACTTAGGCAAAAGTTAGGGCATCCCGCTGGATTTCAAAATCGAAAAATTCAAAAAAAAAAGAACCAGTCCAGGCAAAAGTTAGGGAGTAAAAAAAATGAAAGAGAATCTTCCATGAGAACAAAGTCATGTGACCAGACACAAAGTCAGAATGGGTGACTGTTACTCCAAGAAACCTCATTGGTGCGTAAACCATCAATGTCATTGGTTCCTCAATCATTACAAAACCCTTGTGAGAAGCGAGCGCTTAAGTCGAATTAGCTGAACATAGGACTGGAGAACATCAAGGAGAATGGGTGGGCACAAATAAACTTTGAGCCATAAATCCTTCTTTCTAAAACCGTGAACCAGACCACGTTATAACCCTTGAAGGTCCTAATTGAATCAGGTTCAATTCTGAAAGCATACTGTGACAAGGTTGCGTAAACTGACTCCTAACGATTTGCTAACTCAGCACTACGTTTGGACTAATCATCCATTCGTCACACACTGTCACAACATTAAAATAAATAAAATTTCCAAACTTGCATGTGCACTGCATTAAAATTACCATTTGTGAATGAACAGTTTTAATTGCAAGTCAGTTTGTGACACCAGGGAAGTTCCTACAAAGAGCAATCATGAGGGAACTTGATCATTCGACAATGATGACCAGAATCAAGAGCATCTTGTTGGCCTATGAATCAGGGGCACGTTATCCAGTGGCTTTGTCGACCAAGGTATCCGTCAGGGTAAAGCAAGTTCCTAAGCATCAGTTGACAGAGGGACGTCATTCAAGAATTAGTTGATCAAAGTTGAATCTCCCAAGCAGGGGCAGGACACCCGGAGTTTCCGTTGACTAAGGGTCAATTCTTCCAATGCTCAGTCAGAATGAATCAAGTCGCTTACACGCTCATACCGGGGAAGGACACTTCCAGAGATCACTAAGTGCAACTCTCCTCGAGAGAACATCCAAGTTTGCTATTCCAGAAATTGGATAATCAGCAACAGTCTGTTCAGAGACTCGCCCAACAGGGGCAAATTTTAGCTACACAGAGAAATTTGTATCAGTGATCTTCGAGTTCATGACGGGTATCGGGAAATCGTATTACCCACACTCGCCTTTGTCACCCTTCTCATTAGAAGCTTTGTCACATAAGACCTTTCTTCCCATCCTTGGGAGTTTTTCTAGCTTTTCATAATCATTGCATAAATCATTTGCATACGTTATTCATGTCGCTTCGCTCGAGCATATAGAGCATATGCATCATATTTGCATTGGTCACAACCTCTCAATCATCACTCTCAGTTCAGAGGGCCTTGTAACCCAACCTCTCGACCTTTCAAGGAGCCAGTTCTCGTCTGGCAAACCGTTCTAAGTCCAGTTCTCGTCTGGCAAAACTTTTCAAAGTCTAGTCCTCGTCTGGCAGACAAACCCAAAGTCCAGTTCTCGTCCGGCGAACCAATTTCAAATACCAGTTCTCGTCTGGTAGGCGAATCTTTTACCAGTTCTCGTCTGGTCACCTTTTCATTCAACCCATTGAACGCCAGTTCTCGTCTGGTAGTCATTCTTTTTTCAGAGTCAATTCTCGTTTGACAATGAACCCAAGAAGTCAGTTCTCGTCTGAAGACTTATTCTTTGCCCATCAGTTCTTGTCTGTTGGCCTACCTTTAATAAACCAGTTCTCGTCTGGTAATTCACCTTCAAAAGTCCAATTGCTTGGCAACCAAAAAAAATATATCTATCAACCTGGCCCTAGCGCCCAACCGTCATTGTTTCATATCTTTGGTTATGAGCATACGTCTGCATTGTACATCATTTGCATAGCATTTGCATACCGCACGGTTTCCGTTTCTTCATGTGGGGCAGATTGTTACAAGAAGCAATCTGGGGCAGTTATCTCAAGATATGATGAATCTCTGCGAGAGTTTGAAGACACTGGGGCAATTCTGGATGCCGGGTCTTCTGTAAAATCCTCTGGGGACAATATTTTCATAGAAGGTGCAGTCTGAGGCATAATTGAGGAGTTAAGGGAATGCTTGTTCACTCTTGATAATCAGTATGCAACTTTTGAACTCCAGAAGCTTGAAACACTGTGTTAATTCTCAGGGAATGTCTGGTATTTATTTTACCAGCAGGGCATTGGAAGTTTATTTCTTCCCCGAGCATAAAGATCTTCCTTCAGCCAACAAGATTCCCTCATGAGGAGTCGGTTATTCGCATTCAGTCAAAGCCAGTTTTCATTGGCATATCTTCCCAGCACAGTCGTCATGCTATACATGGGGCTTAATTTGGCTTATTTCGATCTCTAATTCTCCAGCAAAGTCTCTCCTCAGCAGAGCATTGCCAAATCTTTTTCTCAACCATGAAGGTTGACATCCCCAGCTGAGTTAGAGCAGACGATATCCCCAGCAGAACTTCAAGGCTAATTGAATCGTTCTCATCCCCAAGCGGACTTATCTTTCCACAGTGAAGTTTTCCCAACAGGCAGCTGAAAGCCTGGCTTCCCCGCAGAGTTAGAATTGTCAGCATATGCTCTCCCCGGCCAGAGTATTGTTCAAGCATCTTCCCCAGCCAAGTCTGAAGATGATCTTTCCCCATAGAGTTCATATCTGATCTTCACTTCAGTCAGTGAAATATTCCCCAGCAGGTTGCCGGAATCTTCTCCCACAGGTCGCCAGGACTTCATTCCCCATCCAGAGTGGAATGGTCTACTTGTAACACGGTGGGAGAACTGACTTTAGTTATGTTGCGGATAGCAAGAGTCGCCACCGACTTTTATTTTATCCAAAGGAAAGGCATAAAAGAACAGGAAAGACCTTTTAAAAGATTTTTGGGTCCGGGGGGTAAGTTATGTAAAGGGAAGGTGTTAGCACCCTTTACATCCATGGTTATCCATGGGCTCTTAGTTACTTAGCTCACTTTGAATTGTTTTTGAAAATGTGAAGTGTGTGAATAGAAATTTTCATAAGAGTTTGATAATGATCCATGTACGGATGCGTAAAAAACTTGTGTTTGAAAATTGTTTGAAATTGTGAAGTGTTTGAGAAGTTTTTTTGAATAGTGAGCAAGTAACTATGAGGAACCTACCCTAAAGTTTAAGTCTTTCTGTTCTTGAATCCTTTAAATGGTAAGACTATCCCTATTATTAAGGAATAGGTAGTCATTACCTTGGATGTGTGGGACAAGTAAAGGAACATCTGTTTATGTAGGCAACTGTGGGGTGTATTAAGCATTTTTGGAGGGACTGTCATCATTATTCGAAAGGGACAAGATCATTACGAAGGCAACCGTTAAGGGACTTGATATTTTATTGTTAAGGGACTAGATGACTTTACTTTGAGGGACTTTTTGCTTTATACACCCTACTTGACCTTTTAATTAGGCAACAATGAGAGGTAACCCTAGAAAGTGAGATGGCGATCAAAGATCGACTTACGTGTGTGAGTGTTCGATTTAACATTTATCTTTTAAATTAAGTGATCTAAATTAATTTTAAATAACATACATGTTTACACTCCCTATTTTTACTAACCATAGCATAAAATAAATAATTTAAACATTATAAATAAATATTTACACCAAGGAGCAATTACATAATAATAATAAGGCAATTGAAATAAATAAGCAAAATATTAAATAATAGTGATAATTGGGTTAGTTAAAATAATAATAATAACAATAATACTAAATTAAATGGGTTAGTAATAATCATATAAACATAATTAATAATAATAATAATGAAATAAGCAAAAATATTAAAATAATTAAAAGATCAAATTTTTATATGAACAATTATTTAAGATTAATAAGAAAAATATGAACAAATATATTAATTATAAAGTTTTAAGTTATTTGTAAATTATATAGAAAAATAAGTTAATGATAAACATATTATAGAAATAAATATAATTACAAAATTAATTTAACAATTATTCCTAAGCATATATGCAAAATTAAAATATAAACAATTTAGGTCATATTTAAAAAATAAGATTAATTATGATTATATTTACAAAATTTAATTATATTAAATAAAATATATACATGATTAAAAAATGTGATCATACAACTATATTTACAAATTTAAGGATTATAATAAAATTTTATTTACTAATTAAAATATAAGCAAGAATTACAATTAGGGTTTTAGAAAAATATTTTAAGGTTTTTCTTATTGAGGTACAAAATAAATTAATCTATATATATATATATATATATATATATATATATATATATATATATATATATATATATATATATATATATATATATATATATATATATATATATATATATATTTAAATAATATGAGCATACAATATATACAAAAATAAAAATAATAAAATTTTGATTTAGAAAATAATGAATTTTTAAATATAACAAATAATTTAGATATTTATTTTAACATTTTTTAAAGAATTATTTAAGCTTAATTATGCAAAATACAGAAAAAGATAAAGAAAAGAAAGCATACCTGGGGCTGGGATTCGAACCCAGGCCCTAGGCTTCATACGTCTTGTACCAATAGCACAACCACCAGGCCAGGCGCGCGCTGGTGTTAGAGAATGGATAGTGATGCGTTTTGTTGTTTGCCTGCAAAAATCATGAAAAAAAATAACAAAACAAAATGGCCTGGGGATGGTTTGAACCCAGGACCATTCGTTTACCAGCAAGACATACTAGCCAGCTGAACCAGACGTGCGCCTGTGATTAACTAGTGAAACAAATAATATATAAAATAAACACACAATTTGAAAATAGTTTTTTCGCGCCAGCCTTCATCATCTTCTTCATTTTACCTGCGAAAATTCATACAACTTTTGCTGCGAAATTTCATGCGTGTTCTTCAATGTTTATGCCCTGCGAAACTCAAACACCAAGCAAACAGTACAATTACATCAAATTGTTTATACCAATGAGTTCCTTATGATTCATACAATCAATCCACGTTGTTAGAATTTATTTATATTGTCTAAATCGTAAAACCCTAAAACTAAGTTCCAAACCCTAACAATGGCCGCGAGCATATTAGGTCATGAAGCTTCAAGTTTTTTGTCCAGAAACACTCTATACATCATCACAATCAACAATATGAGGTTAGAAATCATTAACAATATGCAAATAAACAGAATCGAAAAATCACAAATGTCAAGTTAGGAGAATTCGGTTCATGCGTATGGGGGCATTTTGAGTGATGCAAATGATCAGGATAGCTTTAAGAAGTATCAAGGATCATGTCTCCACCTTTAAAAATCCTTGAAACCTCCTGTAAATCAAAAACCGAATGTGTGTTTTTGCTTGAATTTTTGAAGTTTGAAACTTACTTTTTGGAGTTGGAATTCGTGGCTTGTGATTAGGGTTATGTAGTGTACTTATAGTATGATCAATTAGGTCAGAAAAAATCATTGCTTGTGTGAAGAATTTGATCTAAAAAGATTCAAAAAGATAGGCTTGAAAAATCAAATATTTTTTCATAAACACTTGCTATTTTAGGTCAATCATCATGATCTTCTTTCCACTTCAATTCAAATCATATTTATGAATTTCTAGAAGCTTGATCTTTTTTAAATATTAGACTTTTATATTTTATTTTAATTTAAAATGATTTTTAATGAATTAAATCAAAATAAATAAAAATAAAATGATAAAAAATCTGATTTTTGTTGACTTGGGTCGTGCATGAAGTCATAGTATGGATTGGGTCATCATATGGTAAGCCCATTTAGAAGAAATTGGTTTTAGACCTCCATTTTCTTCATAAACCAACCAAAAATTTCCCAACTTTGCAAAGGCACACATCCTTCAATTTTAATGCTATGAGGGTGTTCTTGGACATTTTGGAAAGCTTGAAGAGTCCTCTAACCAACCCCACTAGTTTCATGTCCATATCATTTACCATTCTCAAGTTATGCCCTTTTGAAGTTGTTGACTTTTTGTTGACTTTCAAAAGGACCTATAATGTCTTAGCTCATACCTTCCAAATGAAGCATTTTTGGGCTTGGCTTGTGAGACACAAAGTTGTAGAGAATTCAATTTCTTAAAAATGAGCTTTGGATGGAGACTTGGTGATGAAGCATGTGAAAGTTATGGCTGGTCAAAGTTCAGTTGACTTTTACTGAGGAAACCCTAATTTAGAAACTCCTGATTCTTGATGATCTGAAATCTCCTTGATGAATCATGATCAACCCTTGATCAAATGATGAATTTTACTTCATATACTTGATGTTGGCAAAAAATCATAAAGTTTGACTTTGGTTTGACCACAGTTGACCTCAGTTTGACTTTTTAACTGTTTTGACTGGTTTTGACTTATCTGATCATCTGACTGAGCAAACTTTTGAGAAAAGTATTGAAACTTGTCATGGGGGTTCTTACACACATATAAGATGTTGTGAAGCTCACTTGAAGTCTTGGAAGTTCATTTAGCCTGATTAAAGTCAAAACCCTAGTTTTGGATGCACTGCTTAGGAGGTGCATTGTCTGAGGGAATTGTCAACTCTTCTGACCAATTGTGAACTTTGTGAACCTTGTGAACCATCATAACATGTCTTGTGAACCTCATGAACCTCATGGGAGGTCTTGTGAACCTTGTGAACCTCATAAAGTGACTTGTAGACTTCATGAACCTCATGGAAGGTTTTTGTAAGCATTGTGAATCTTGTAAACCTTGTGAACCTTTCTTAGCACACAAAGTCTTGTATTTGTGAGGGAAAATTTTGGGGTGCAACACTACTCCCCCAACATAATCAACCCTTGTCTGTGTTGATGATTATTCGGTGTTCGTTCGCACTCTTAGACACTTATCTGATGATTCAGTTTGCTCATCCGCAGTCTCCAGAAGAATTAGCACCTTGTGGCACTCGTCTGTGCACTTTCCCCAGTAGAGTCTATATCTACTAGCACTCGTCTGTGCTCGCATCTTTACTTGATACTCATCCTCTTTCAGCACTCGTCCGTGCCTTTTCCTCAGCAGATTCCTCTTTATTTGAGGTATTCCCCAGCACTCGTCCGTGCTAGCATCTTTATTTGATGACCATCCGCAGCTATCGGCACTCGTCCATGCTTATTAGTCTTTGAAGTTTTTTCCCCAGCGAAGTTGCCTGTACTCGTCTGTGCGCGCATCTTCATTTGGTGCTCGTCCGCATCCCTGCAGCACTCGTCCGTGCATTTTATTTTCGATTCCTCTTTATTTGAGGCATATCCCCAAGAAAGTCGCCAGTACTCGTCCGTACTCGCGTCTTTATTTGATGCTCGACCGCATCTCTTAGCACTCATGCGTGCTTGTTACTCCTTTGAAGATTGCTCGTCCGTATCCTTCGACACTCGTCTGTGTCTATTACTTCTCTAGTGCTCGTCTGCACGCCCCGACACTCGTCCGTGTTTGGTATTTTCTTTTGAAGATCGTCTGAAATAAGCTGATACTTGTCTGTATCTTTTCTGACACTCGTCTGTGTTAGATCGTTCCCTATTGAAGATTCCAACGCTCGTCTGTGTTGGATTTCTGGTATTCGTCTATACCAGTGATTGATACTCGTCCGTATCATTATCAGAAGCACTCGTCCGTGTTTCTTGGATCATCGTTCGGTACTCGTCCGTATCGTCGACTTATGACACTCGTCTGTGTTTCTTTGATGATCATTCCAATGCTCGTCCTCATTGAAGAGGTTGAAAATCCCGACGGTGGGATTAAAACGTCAAAACAATTTCCGGAACCTGCGTAAGGGTTATCCGAAGAAGACTCGTCCGTCTTATTCCACTTATCTGCGTAAGGATTCGTGAAGAGGATTCGTCCATCCTAGTTGCATGTCTATCCCACATACTTATATGCATTCCCGGAACCTGCGTAAGGGTTATCCGAAGAAGACTCGTCTGTCTTATTCCACTTATCTGCGTAAGGATTAGTGAAGGAGATTCGTCTATCTCAGGTTACTTTGAAGATTCTTAAGGGCTCGTCCGCTCTCTGCACCTGGCATCACAGGTCATTCGAAGACTCGTCTGTCAACATGTTTTTATTCCAGATATCAGTTTCAACTTGGAAGAAGCTCGTCTGCTTCCTCTCCTTCTTATCCCCAGAGCATCATCTGGTTGGGTTTATTTCCCATTTCTGCATTCTCCAGCAGAGTGCAAATTTAGGGGTCTTTTTGGTATTCAATCACTGTTTATCTCGAACGTCTAATAGCCGTTGCTCTCATCCTTTTCAGATTAACATCTGATTGAATAGGGGAAGCTGTAGACACCCAAATTTGCCCTCTGATTTTCTTTCTTCGCCTGTCTTTCATTTGCATCTCATTTGCATTTCCATTTGGTCATTAACATTTAGAATTCATATCATTTGCATAAGCTTCTGAGGCATGGGATCAATTTTCATCAGGACTAGGGTCTCGCGTTTTATTTGCGGAATATCAGAAGAA
Organism: Lathyrus aphaca; assembly: GCA_963966055.1. Taxonomy (NCBI): domain Eukaryota; kingdom Viridiplantae; phylum Streptophyta; class Magnoliopsida; order Fabales; family Fabaceae; genus Lathyrus; species Lathyrus aphaca. Next base: position 129,802,590 of record OZ014525.1, read on the forward strand.
TTCAAGTTCTTGGCTATGCAGCCATCAATGGCATTATCTTAGGATCCTGTCACTGAATTAGGGTTTATTTCCCTAAATTAGTGATCTTCAGGGATTTCACGTCTGCAAGGACTATTCACTAAGCATCTGACCCATCACCGGGTTATTTTCTTCTTCATCACTTTATGAGGATGTTCTTCTTTTCTCAATATCTCAGGAGATTTCTTCAAATTCAAGTTATTCGTTTCAGTGGTTGGCTTGTCGGGCAGTGTGTATCCAAGGTTGTGATGTGAGATTCTTCAGGTTATCAAAGCAGTGGTTTGTGCGAAGTTTTGGTTCAGAAAATCAGGTTCATATGGGGATATACAAAAATTCCAAGTAATTCAAGAATGTCAGATTCAAGATTTGTGAAAATCAAGAAGTGTGAATACTAGTTTGGGCTCATTTACATTCTTTGTTTGATTAACCCATTTTCTATCCATTTCTCATCATTTATTTTTATCCATTTCCATAAACCATCTACCGAATCCATTTTATTTTTATTCATTCTAATTCCCATCCATATTTTCCATTTACCATTTACATCTATATACCATATTAATATTGTTATTATCCAAAATCACACTTTTATCCATTTATCCAAGTTCAAAATAAGACCATTTTCCTAACCATTATCCATTTTTATTAGTTCAAACTAATTTCCAAATCCATATCCTTGAACCATTTTCTTTCCAAACTTATCCATTTTTATTCATGGCTTTAACCACATCTTTGTCAATTTTCTAAACCATGTTCAAAAACTCCAATTCCAATTGCTTTTGTAACTTACTTTTCTTATATAAACAAATGACATAAAAAATCAGCAAAGCCCATTTAATTTTATGGTGAGCCCATTATCCAAGGAAAAAGAGTTGACCTAGTATATAAGGAAAATGCAATGTTGATCCCTAGGTCATAGAGAGAAAAAAAAGCATGACCACTCATCCCCTGCTCCAATTCCAAAACCTCACTGAGAATTACACAGCAAACTAGAACGAAATCGCCTCTTGCAAACTTCCTCAAACCTTCAACCATCACAAATCTCAAACCTGCATAACATTTTTCACACAGACCTCCATGTTTCAAAACCACAGTATACAACCTCATCACTTTTCACGCATCTCCCTCACCAAACACGCATAAGCCTTCACCTTCAATACACAAACCAAAACAAATCACCTTTCAGAATCAACTTCAAGCCAACTCTGTTTAACCCTTCTTCTCAAACCCTCCCAACACCATTTCTCTTCTTAACCTTCATCACTCTTCAACCCAATCAACAACTCCTCTTTCATCGAATCAACACAAACGAAACCTCCAACAATATTCTCCTTAAACTCACAACAGCCAAAACCAAATAACAACTACTCTCAGCAACTACGCCTCAACCTTCAATCTCCAACACACTATTATAGATCTGAGACGAGAAAGAGAAAGAGATGAATTAAGTCGGGAGACTGAGTCAAAGAGATTTAAAGGGGGAAGAAACAAAAGCTTACTTACCGTCGGTATTTGTCTTTTCCGACGCACCAGAGAGAAACTACGAACTTTCCTCTTCTTCATCTTTCGGCCTTCTTCAAATCCGCTCCATCACAACGAATAACAGCAAGATTTTAGCTTGGTGCCGAGATGCGTTAGATTTTCGATGAAAAGGTCTTGATTTCCGGCGAGATCGACGACGTGTTTTCGTTTGAGCTCGGGGAAGAAGAGGTCGTGGCAGCTGGTGTTGTGCTCGCAAGGGAAGGTCGTCGCGAAGCCGATGTGGGTTGTTTTCCGTTGATTTTGCCGGCAATAGACTCGAGGAAGAAGAGAAAACCGAGAAATCCAAACGAAACAAACCTTTCTCGTCGACGAGATCCACAACGTCGAGAGAGAGAAGGCGAAGCAACAACATGTTGTTCATGGTGGAGGCTCATCGGAAGGAAACAGAGAGTGTCAGCGGCGCAAATTAAAGAGAGGTATTCCGCTTGATTTCGTGGCGGTGGTTTATCGATGGAAGAAGCCGCGCGTTGTTAGCCGTGATGCATGGGAGAAAAGTTTCTGGGGTTTTGTCGTGAAATGAAGAGAGGGATTATGTTTCTGCGATTGTTAATGTTTATTATTATAATCTTCTTTATTAATTTTTATTTTATAAAATGCTGATGTTTGTTTGTTTTGGGCTTATCAAAACCGTTAAAGGCACCGTCTGATCCAGATTTGCACCTCCCTCCTGTTGCTGTTAATGAGCTTGGATTTGGGCCTACTGAGTTTCTATTACCGCCCCTGGAATCTGCAGCAAGCCCCTTTTCTTTTCTTTATTTTTCTTTTTTATTTGGTTCTAGTTTCGGGTGATATTTTTGTAGGCTTATTGTTTGATTTTGAAGATGGCGGATTTGACTTGGTGATAGCCTTGCGATTGGCTGTTTGTTCATGGATTGTTGACTTGTATTTGTTCGTGGAATTCAAGATGCAACTTGTGACGAATAATGGACTATTGCTTGGGCTTAAAGACTTATCTCGATAAATACTTTTGATGAGTATTCTCTTTTGATGAGTATTTAATCTTGACGAATAATGGACTAGTCCCCCATTTAGTTTTACCTTTGTGTCATCTTTGAGTCTTCTCTTCTTATCTCATAATCAAGGACTAAACCCTAAAGGTTTTAAGGCTTTGTGATTAAGCTTATGCCTGCATCCTTCTATTAGGAAGGAGTGTATAACTTTAATCCTAAGTGTTAAACCCTTAATGTGTTTAAATCCTCTAATCAATTTACATAATAATCACCAAGGCATCAAGCTTGTAACTTGGGCCTTGCATTAGGGTTCTAATTCTTCCTCAATTGGTTAAGAAGGACTAACCCTAGTGTTAATGGACAAGTCCCCCTCAAGTTGTCTTACAAACCCTAAAATCCACTTCTCCATCTTACCATTGACTAAAATCCATCTAATAAAGGTATCGTTTTATCATGAGGTTAATCCCTAATCATGGATTAAGTTGAGGAGTCTTCCTCAGCTTAAACACTCTCATCTATTATCCTTCTATTAGGATGGTGTAATGAGTCTGTTTAATCCCTGACTATGGCTTAACCTCATTACTTAACACTAAACAAAAACACCAAAAACATCTAAATAATCACAAGTAGGTTAATGATCTTAATCTTACACCATGGTGATTAAGTGTGAGAAGCTGACTTCACACTTAAGGCATTCTCATTACCCCTAATCAGAGGGAAGATGTGATGAGTTTACTAAATCCATTGGTTTAGGCTTAAGCTCATTAACTTATGACAAACTTTCAAAAGCAATAAAAGACTGAAAATTCAAAAAAACAGACAATAATCGTCTCCTCCGGGATTCTTTTCTCATCATCTTCACTCACAAACGAGAACTTGCTTCTTCCCTCTAATGCAAGACAGTTTGCACCTGAGCCAGACAGGTCATACACTTGAGCATAGGCAAGTAAGCAGTTCACAAGTCAATTCATCTTTCAGTCTCTTTGGGTCGAACTACGGTGTTCTGACTTCCTCATTGCACGAGAGGATACGTAGGCATAACTTAATAGTTATCGAACAAAAGTCTTTGTATATTCCCCCCCTCTTTCCAGCTTTATTCTTTTAGCCTCATAATCTTGAGCATTTCACTCTTGTTCTTGCACTGACACTTCACTCATACACTTCACTCCTTACACTGACACTTGCATTCTTTTCCAGCTTTTTTTGTACACAAACTGCACTGACACTACCCCTTTAAAACACAAATCTTCTAAGCGTGGATCCCGTCGAGTACGGCGGACAATCTGGGTGCTAATACCTTCCCAGGTTGTAACCAACCCCCTTTCTCAGTCTCTCTGGTTCGCAACCGTCTTATCCATCTCTTCCTAGGTCTATGCAGCATTGCCTTTCCTCCGGGATAAAAATGCCTAGCTGGCGACTCTTTTCTTTTCCTGTGAGTTCACTCCTGTGTGTTCTCACATCCTCCTTTCGCCGACAGTTCGCGTCTGTACCTCATTTGAGCTCAGTCTCATCTTTTGGGAGCGACAGACACCTCCGATTCTAATGCCTCCAGTTCCAGGACGGCCGCTTATCATGTACTTGACTGTGCTAGAAGGGTCAATGGGGTGTGTTCTAGGCCAACATGACGAGTCTGGTCGAAAAGAGTACGCTATTTATTACCTTAGCAAAAAGTTTACCGACTGTGAATCCCGTTACTCACTGCTCGAGAAAACTTGCTGCGCTTTGGTATGGGCTGCTCGCCGACTGAGACAGTACATGTTGACCCATACCACACTGCTAATTTCCAAAATGGATCTTGTCAAGTACATCTTTGAGAAACCAGCGTTAACCGGAAGGGTTGCTAGATGGCAAATGATCTTAACTGAGTATGACATACAGTATACTTCTCAGAAAGCCATCAAAGGAAGTGTATTGTCAGATTACCTTGCACAGCAACCTCTTGAAGATGATTATCAGCCAATGAAGTTTGATTTCCCTGATGAGGACATCATGTACCTCAAATCAAATGATTGCGAGGAACCACTTCCGGAGGAGGGGCCAGACCCTAAATCCAAATGGAAGTTGATGTTTGATTGGGCAGTCAATATTAATGGACGTGGAGTTGGTGTTTTTCTTATTACTCCTGAAGGTGTTCACTTTCCATTCGCTTCCAGAATTACTTTTGGCTGCACCAACAATGAAGCGGAATACGAGGCTTGCATAATGGGAATAGAGGAGGCTATTAATCTTCGGATTAAGACCCTCGATATATTCGGAGATTCAGCCTTCGTTATTAACTAGGTTACCGGCAAGTGGTATACGCATCAAGAGCATCTAGTTACTTACAGGGATTATGCCAGAAAACTGTTGACATTCTTCACAACATTCAAGCTTCAATACATACCACGCGATGAGAATCAATTTGCCGATGCATTGGCCACTCTTTCTTCGTCTATCAAAGTCTTGTGTTGGAATTATTTTCCCAGAATTGACATTTCCAGGCTTGACGCACCAGCTCATGCTTTCTCTATAGACGCCGTGTCTGATGAGAAACCTTGGTACTTTGATATCAAGTTATTCCTGGAAAAGCAAGAATACCCAGCAGGGGCATCCTCCAATGACAAGAAGACCTTAAGGCGACTTGCAGCTAGCTTCTTCTTGAATACGGACGGGGTTTTGTACAAGAGAAACTTTGACATGGTCTTGCTCAGATGCGTGGATAGACACGAAGCAAGCCTGTTAATGCAGGAAGTCCACGAGGGATCTTTCGGTACTCCTGCAGGAGGGCATGTTATGGCTAAGAAATTGCTGAGATCGGGGTATTACTGGATGACAATGGATGCAGACTGTTGTTCATACGCCCGTAAGTGCCACAAGTGCCAGATTTATGCAGACAAAGTGCATGTTCCTCCTAGCCCGCTCAACGTCATGTCATCTCCTTGGCCCTTTTCTATGTGGGGGCATTGACATGATCGGAAAGATAGAGCCTACTGCTTCAAATGGTCATCGCTTCATCTTGGTCGCGATCGATTACTTTACTAAATGGGTTGAAGCGGCATCTTATGCCAATGTCACTCGTCGAGTGGTAGCCAGATTTTTGAAAAGGGACATCATTTGCAGATACGGAGTTCCCGAAAGAATCATTACTGACAATGGTTCTAACTTGAACAATAAGATGATGGAAGAGTTGTGTCGGGACTTCAAGATCCAGCATCACAATTCTTCTCCTTACCGACCAAAGATGAATGGTGCGGTGGAGGCGGCAAACAAGAATATTAATAAGATTGTGCAAAAAATGGTTGTCACTTACAAAGATTGGCATGAGATATTACCATTTGTGCTGCAAGGGTACCGAACGTCAGTAAGGACGTCAACTGGGGCAACTCCCTTCTCATTGGTATATGGTATGGAGGCAGTCTTGCCTGTTGAAGTGGAGATTCCTTCATTGCGTGTGATGATGGATGTGAAGCTTGATAAGGCTGAATGGGTGCGTGCTCGTTACAATCAGCTTTGTCTAATTGAGGAAAAGAGATTAGCAGCTATCTGTCATGGTCAGCTTTATCAGAGGAGAGTGAAGCGAGCATTCGACCAACGAGTACGTACTCGAGAGTATCAAGTGGGAGAGCTTGTGTCGCTCCCACCTGATGACACCCGGTCAAGAGGGGTACAGACGCGAACGGTCGGCGAAAGAGAAAGAATGAAAAGAGTCGCCAGCTAGGCATTTTTATCCCGAAGGAAAGGTAATGCTGCATAAACCTAGAAAGAGATGGATAAGAAGGTTGCGAACCAAAGAAACTGAGAAAGGGGGTTGGTTACAACCGTGGAAGGTATTAGCACCCAGATTGTCCGTCGTACTCGACGGGATCCACGCTTGAAAGATTTGTGTTTTAAAGGTGTAGTGTCAGTGCAATCTGTGTATCAAAGCTGGAAAGAATGTAAGTGTCAGTGCTAGAAGAAAGTGAAGTGAAATATGTGAAGTGTCAGTGCTGGAAGAAAATGAAGTGAAATATGTGAAGTGTCAGTGCTGGAAGAAAGTGAAGTGAAATATGTGAAGTGTCAGTGCTGTAGATGGAATGCAAAGCTCAAGATAATGAGGCTAAAAGAATAAGGCTGGAGAAGGGGGGATATACAGAGACTTTTGTTCGATAACTGTTAAGTTATGCCTACATATCCTCTCGTGCAATGAGGAAGTCAGAACACTGTAGTTCGACTCAAGGAGACTGAAAGATAAATTGACTGATGAACTGCTTGCTTGCCTATGCTCAAGTGTATGACCTGTCTGGCTCAGGTGCAAATTGTCTTGCTTTAGATGGAAGAAGCGAGTTCTCGTTTGTGAGTGAATGAGATGAGAAAAGAATCCCGGAGGAGACGATTATTGTTTGTTTTTAGTGTTTTCAATCTTTTATTGCTTTTTGGTGTTTGTCATAAGTTAATGAGCTTAAGCCTAAACCAAGGGTTAGTAAACTCATCACATCCTCCCTCTGATTAGGGGTAATGAGAATACCTTAAGTATGAAGTAAACACCTCACACTTAATCACCATGATGTAGGATTAAGATCATTAACCTACTTGCAATTATTTAGATTTTTTTGTTGTGTTTGTTTAGTGTTAAGTAATGAGTTTAAGCCATAATCAAAGATTTAATGGACCCATTACACCATCCTAATAGAAGGATAATAGATGAGAACATTTAAGCTGAGAAAGGCTCCTCAACTTAATCCATGATTAGGGATTAACCTCATGACAAAACAAAACCTTTATTAAATGGATTTTAGTTAATGCTGAGATTAAGAAATGCATTTTATGGTTTGTAAGACAACTTGAGGGGGACTTGTCCATTAACACTAGGGTTAGTCCTTCTTGACCAATTAAGGAAGAATTAGAACCCTAATGCAAGGCCCAAGTTACAAGCTTGATGTCTTAGTGATTATTATGTGGATTGATTTAAAGGAATTAAACACATTAAAGGTTTAACACTTATGATTAAAGTTATACACTCCATCCTAATAGAAGGATACAGGCATAACCCTAATCACAAAGCCTTAAAACCTTTAAGGTTTAGTCCTTGATTAAGAGATGAGAAGAGAAGACACAAAGATGACACAAAGGTAAAAACTAATGGGGGACTAATCAATCCCTAATTGTTATCATGCTTGGGTATTCCTAGGGTTTATGAGGCTTGCAAGAAGTCTTCAAGATAAAAGCCACCAAGGAAGAAGCAGATGAAAGGAGATTAAGCAGAAAGAAGCAAGACAACTTACTTCACTTAAGAAGATAAGTTGCTTAAAGAAAGAAGGAGGAGAAGGAACATGAATGAGCAAGCTTATTCTAATACAAAAGTAAAATGCAGCAATGATGCACAAAAGAGATGAGAAGAGGTTATGAGAAGTGAAGGCAAATTCACTTCTCAATGACTTACCACCTGAAAAGTTAGCAACAAGGAATGAAATGACATGAAAATGAGATGAAATGCAAAGATGAAAGCCAAAGTCAGAAGCATAAACATGATGTTAATGATGCTAAAAGATAAAGCAAACACATGTCAAGAGTTGTGGATGATCATACAAGGATAAGGATGCAAATGAAGCACAAAAGAAGCAGGAACGTTCATGAAAACTTATGAAATGCAATGGATACAAAACATGGCAAATGGATGATGCAATGATCAAACATGATTCTAATGTGTCCTAAGATGTCTTATGAGTCAAGTGAATGCATAAAATGTCATGGCAAGTTCATGTATGCAAGCATATGAGAGATGAATGCAAATGAAGGCAAAAATTAGGGTTCATACATAACATGCAATACAAAAATCAAAACCCAAAGCAAATGACATGATAAAAATTTGAAAATAGGATCAAAGGAACCCTAACCCTACACAAGTTTACTTCCCAAAGGGGGAGACGTAACTCTTAACCTAATGGAAGTTATGATTTTCTCAAGTTAGCTAGGGTTTTAAGGCACTTCAAAAGGAAAAATGCACAACAAATTGAAAATGAGAGATAAATTCAAACCAATTTTATCCTAGAAACTACATGATATGAAGAATGCAATGCAAAAAGAACCATCATCAAACTCTTCAAGGTTAGGCAGAATGAATTTTTCTAAGTTAGGACAAAAATATTGCCTTTTAAGAACCCTAATTCCAAAGAAAAATGCCAAAATATGTCAAAAACCAAAAAGAAATTTGTTTGAAGAGTTTGACAATGTTTCTAAATGTATCAAAATGCAATGTGATTTTTTTGGTGATTTTTGGAAACTTAAATGCTATTTTAATTAATTAATTCTCATTAACTAATTAAAATAAACATTTAAATATTTTTAAAATACGAAAATTATGCAAAAAAATAAAATAAAAATTATTTTCAGAATGAGAAAAATATTTTATGCCATGGTGCAAAAAATGAGAATTTTTGAATGCATTTTGCTATTTTAAATAAAATATAGAAAGAAAATGCAATTAAAATGAAAATAAATTGAATTAAAATAGAAAGTAAGCAGATCCAAAGGCTGGGATTTGAATGGAATGCACGGGAGTTGACTGGCGCGTGTTTGGGTGGCTGGGATCAAACCTGGCAATTTGAATTTTCCTAATTATGTTTAAACTAATTAATCCAAAATTAGGGCTTAATCAAGGAATCTGGGTCGTTGGTACACACGCGGGAAGGGCCATCTAACGCTCCACATTCAAAACTGGGCCTAAACCCTAATTAGGGTTAATGACTCTCAGACGGCCGGAACAGTGGTTCCGGTCGTCTTCTCTGACGAGCCATTTTTCTAACTCTCTCCAAACGCCATAAAAAAGTACCAAAATCTCCAGAAACAATCAATGATCAACAACAAAGCATAATCCAGCAACAAATCTCATTTATTTTGTCTCAAAATCAAGATTCGAATCAAACATCAAAAACTGCAAAAATTTCAGAAGCACGATACAAGCTCATTTCTTAATCATTTTCAAAAATGAAAAGTGCAGTGTGATCAGTGAAGCATGAAGAACGTTTCTATAACATGAAAAGAGATTTCTGGAAAAAAAGTTCTTGAGGTACCTGAGCTTGGGCTTCTTCAGTTTGCAACTTTTTGGGCAGCTCTTTGCTTCAAATCAACTCCAATGACTCCCCCGAAGTGTTTGTGATGCTTGGTTGGAGTTTATATGGCCCCAAAAATGAAAATGGAAAAAGCTCAGTTCATGAAGTGTGAAAATCGTGTTTTTGATTCTGGGCTCTTTAGGGCAAAATGAAGGGTGGGAAATGATCAGTGATGTTTATGGAGTTGAATGGTGGAAAAAGTTTGAAGGTTTGATGGTTTAGTTGTGAAATTCGAAGGCTTTTGCATAAGAGGAGTTTTTTGGTGAATGCTGAGTTCTTGGAGGTTTCAGCCTTGCTTGTTGTGTGTAATGACTTGCTTGAGGTCCACATAACATGTTCTGATTGGGCAGAGAGTTGTTGTGGAGCAGTGTGATTGGTATGGCTCATGTTGCAAAAAGTCAAGCAAGTTGTACTTGGAGGTATGGGCAAGTGGCAGGCTGGTTTAGGGGCATGGCCTAAGTCAGCTGGCTTTAGGGAGGTCCATGGAAACTGATTTGGCATGCTGGCACAAGTGGATGAAGAGATTTGGATCATTTTGCAATTTTGTACAACTTTGGCCCCTTTTGAATTTCTTGAAGTTTAAGGCATGAAACTTGAGAAATCTTTGGGCAATTCTGAGTTTTATGTCATGTATGATGTTTGTGTAATGCTTAAACATCAATTAGAAGTCACAAATTGCCTTGGTACAAGAATTTGCAAGTTTCCCTCTTTGGCACATAAGTGAATTTTTGTGATTTTTCCCAACTTTGACAAGCCATAACTTGAGTTCTAGGATGAATTAGATCAAGTTATTGTACTTTTTGAAAATGGGAGGATCCAATCTACAACTTTCATGACCAAGAATTTTTCATTTGAAGCATTTTTGAATCAAAAAGTGGAGGTTGAAAAACTTTCCCAAAATGGCAAGTTTACATTACAAGTCACTTTCCCAAAATGGCAACTTAGCAAATGGCTTGAAATTCTTCAATTTTGTGAACTTCTAACCTCTTCTAAGATCAAATAAAGATCATATACACCTAAAATGATGGAGAAGACCCTTTGGTTGGGTGATTGGGGGCCTCAGATGCCCTGATTTTGCACTGACTTTCTCAGGAAGTCATCTTTTGATCAGATGCCTTCCCCATTGAATTTCTTCATGAAAATTGGTATGTATGATCCTTATAATATATAGAGACCAATAGAAACAAGAATGACCAAAAAATTTGGAGTTATGGCCTCTGAAACCAAAACCCCAATATTAGGTCATCTGTGCAGTTAAGCTTGGCTCTGCTTCCATGCCTTCCTCAGTTCTTGTGATTTTTGACTTTCTTTATCTTGGGAGGATGTAATATGATGATTGAACATACATGGGCCCTTTTGAGATGATTGATGACCTTTGGAATGGCTCAGATAGCTTAGGGATGGCTCAGATCACAAACCCCAGATGCAGATGATTTTGAATCAATGCAGTGAAGCAAAAATGCAATATGAGATGCTATGATTGAATCTATGCAAATGAAAATATCACAAGCCATGGTGAAATGAGTGAGGGAAAATTTGGGGTGTTTACAGCTGCCCCTATTCAAACATGAGTTAGCTGTGTAGGATGTGAGCGACGGCTTAACAGACAAACAAGATAACTTGTGGTTGAATACCAAAGATAGTCCAAAATTTGCACTCACTGAATGAAGAAGAAAAGGGATATAGATTGTAAAAGGAAGTGCAGTATGATCATAAAGTGCGGGCGACGGAAGACAACCATCAGGGATGAAGCAATGACGGGGACGGCCGACATGCTGGGGAAATGAAGAGATTATGATGGGGACGACCATCAGGCGAAGAAATAAGACTCTTCGGGGATTAAAGGTAGAGGCAATGATGGGTACGACCATCAGGTTGAGAAAAATGATGAGGGACGGTCATCAGAGGTGAAGGACGATCACCTAGCAGGGGACGGTTGCTCGGTTGGGGATAAGGATGAGGGACGGTCATCCAAGGTGAAGGACAATCACCTGGCAGGGTACGGCTGCTCTCGGGGTTTATCATGACATAGGAAGAATGTCAGATAAAGATCAACGATGGGGACGGCCATCGGATAGAATGATGAAGAACGATCATCAGAAGGTGAAGGACGATCACCTAGCAGGGTACGGCTGCTCAAGTATCACGACAAAGGACGAATGTCGGATAGGAAGGGGTTCTAATAAATAGAGACTCCGCTGGGGACGATGAAGGACGATCATTGAGAGGTGAAGGACGATCACCTGGCAGGGTACGGCTGCCGGAAATATCATGACATAGGACGAATGTCAGATAGGAAGGAGATAATTTATCGGGATTTGCCGGGAATTCTTCTGGGGAATGGTAGACACAGACGAGTGTCTAAATTCAAGAAGACATGAGTGTTTGACACGGTGTATAGATTTAAAGATGCGGACGGGCACTCTTAGGACCATGATACGGACGAGTATCGGTAGAAACAAACGCTGACGTATGTTCAGAGATAGTGATACGGACGAGTATCAACTAATAATATCAAAGAATACGGATGAATGTCGATTCTGAGGGAAAAAGATATGTATGCAAGATACGGACGAGTATCTTTTATGAGTGAAAGGCATGAGACACAGGTGAGTGTTCAACTTGCAGAGAGAATATGATACAGACGAGTATCGAGTGAGTATACAAACTTGTGTTAGAGAGTGCAAAGGGGACGCTTTGGCTTTCTGTCGGGGAATTAGAGAGGTATTTTGTATATTTGTTAATGGAGCGTTGGTATGTACAGATGTTTGATTCAGGGCATGGCTTATGATTATGCAATATGTTTGATTTCTGCCGTAATGCTCCGTATTAGGCGGAATACTACGCTCTGGGGGAGATATGATGCAGATGCTATGATTGTGCAAAGGTACCGATCCGGGATTCGGATCCCGTTGCCCCGGAGATCTCTGGCAGATCTGCTTGAAGTGATATCCCAGTTGGGGATGAGATCATTGGTAGATCTGATATATATGACTCTGTTTGGGGGAACAAATCACTGATAGACCTATTCTTGGTGATGAGGAGCCCAGCCGGGGTCTGTGGTAGATTTCGTCACTTTGTTGTGAGATCTTCAAATATTGCTCTTCTGAATAGAGGTTGAGACTCTGCGGGGAGACGATTCCCTGTCTAATACTTGGCTGAGGGGGAATGATCACTGAACGACCTTCCTAGAGATTTTTGCAGAGATCCTGTTGAGGATAATGATGTCTGGCAACTCGGCTGGGGAGAGGGCACTCCTGGTGCTATTTGGGAGATGGGCTGAGTAAATAGTGATTTGGTAGCTTGTTGGGGAGAAGCTTTCATGCCCCCATGTTGCACTTTGACTACCTGCAATCCCGTTATGACAAAGAAACGTACAAGTATCCCGAGGTATCCCTTACTGGATTCCATCATAGGAATTTAGACACTCATGGAGCGAATATATTTCCTGTAAGCATGTAATTTTAGAAAAGACGCATCTGTATTTATGCAATCATTATATTAAGGACATCGGACATTTTTGCAAATGAGAAACAGAATGTACGAGACGAAACATGTCTGAAAATCTGATTTTATTAATTTGCGTGCCCTGAATTGGCAAATACAGTCAAAGAAACAGATCCCCTGAAATGAGGAGATTGTTACAAAATTGAGAAACAAAAAGATGCTGGAAATGTTGATGACGCTTCAGTGAGCTTCCCTTTTGCTATGACTCGTATGACATTGATGTTCTTCTCATCTTGATTTTTGAAGAGGGCCGATTTTGGCCGATGCTTTAACCTTTCGAATCTTGCCGTGTTGTAAGTGATACAAACGAATTCAGAATGCAGTTGTTCGCTTATTCCCTTATTTTGCGTGGATCGCCCTTTCGGGTTTTCAATCCACCGGGATACCCATTTTTGCCTGAGTTGTCCAATGCGGCTTTTCAACTCAGCGGGTGTACATTTTTTATTTATTTTCCCTTATTTTTGCCCGAGTCTTTTATTCTGTTTTTGACTCGCCGAGATGCCTTATTTTTGCCTGGACTTACATTCTGTTTTTATGTCCAGCGGGTCATTTTTATGCGAAGTATTTTTTAACTACATCTGAATTCACAGGGGACAGGAAGTCTTCACCATCCATAGTACTGAGCATCAGTGCTCCACCAGAGAAGACTTTCTTTACTATGAACGGTCCCTCGTAATTCGGAGTCCACTTGCCCCTGTGGTCTGTATGAGGAGGGAGGAGTCTTTTCAGCACAAGATCTCCTACTTGGTATTCCCGAAGCCTAACTTTCTGATCGAAGGCTTTCTTCATTCTTTTCTGATACAGCTGCCCATGGCAGATTGCAGCTAATCTCTTTTCTTCGATCAGATTCAGTTGTTCGTATCGGGATCGGACCTATTCTGCTTCGTTTAGTTTGACATCCATTAGTACCCGCAAGGAGGGTAATTCAACTTCCACAGGTAGGATTGCCTCCATACCATACACAAGCTGATACGGTGTTTCCCCAGTGGATGTTCTGATTGACGTACGGTACCCATGCAAGGCAAATGGTAGCATTTCATGCCAGTCTTTGTAGGTGACCACCATCTTTTGCACAATCTTCTTGATATTCTTGTTAGCTACCTCTACAGTGCCGTTCATCTTTGGTCTGTAAGGAGAAGAATTGTGGTGTTGGATCTTGAAGTCCCGGCACAGTTCTGTCATCATTTTGTTATTTAAGTTGGAACCATTATCAGTAATGATTCGTTCGGGCACTCCATACCGACAGATGATGTCTCTCTTCAGGAATCGGGCTACCACTTGCCTGGTGACATTTGCATACGAAGATGCCTCAACCCACTTGGTGAAATAATCAATGGCTACCAGGATGAATCTGTGGCCATTTGAAGCAGTCGGTTCAATCTTGCCAATCATATCAATGCCCCACATGGAAAAGGGCCAGGGTGAAGACATCACATTCAGGGGATTTGGAGGCACATGCACTTTATCCGCATAGATCTGGCATTTATGGCATTTCCTGGCATAAGCACAACAGTCTGCGTCCATTGTGATCCAGTAATAACCTAATCTTAGCAACATTTTAGCCATTTCATGCCCGCCCACATGGGTACCAAAAGATCCTTCGTGCACCTCGTGCATCAACAAGTCTGCTTCTGCCCTATCAACACATCTGAGAAGTACCATATCAAAGTTTCTCTTATACAGGGAACCATCAGCATTCAGGAAGAAACTACCAGCCAACCTTCTTAATGTCTTCTTATTATTGGAAGATGCCCCATGTGGGTATGTTTGATCCTCTAAGAAGCATTTGATGTCATGGAACCAAGGTTTATCATCTTTAGCAAGGTCTACTGAGAATACGTATGCTGGTCTGTCAAGTCTGGATACTGATATTCGAGGCACAAAGTTGGCAGCTTGAACTTTGATCATGGATGAAATGGTAGCTAGAGCATCTGCAAACTGATTTTCATCTCGAGGGATATACTCAAGTTTGACTGTTGTGAAGAAAGTCAACAACCTCCTTGTATAATCCCGATAAGGTATCAAATGATCTTGGTGGGTGTACCATTTGCCGTTGGTTTGATTAATTACCAGAGCTGAATCTCCGAACACAGTCAACGTCTTGATCCTGAGGTCAATGGCTTCCTCAAGACCCATAATACAAGCTTCGTATTCAACTTCGTTGTTAGTGCAGTTAAAGGTGAGTTTTGCCGAGAAAGGCATGTGAACTCCCTTAGGCGTAATGAGTACTGCACCAACACCACGACCATTCATATTAACAGCCCCATCAAACATCATAGTCCATTCTTCTTCCGGGTCAGGCCCTTCAGTGTGAATATGCTCTTCATGATCTTTTGATTTTATGAACATGATGTATTCATCGGGGAAGTCAAATCTCATAGGCTGGTAATCATCAATGGGTTGCTCAGTGAGATAATCAGACAATACACTGCCTTTGATGGCCTTTTGAGATGTGTACTGAATGTAATATTCTGTGAGGATCATTTGCCATCTTGCAACCCGTCTGGTAAGCGCTGGCTTCTCAAAAATGTACTTGACTGGGTCCATCTTTGAGATCAATAAAGTAGTGTGGGTCAACATATACTGCCTTAGTCGGCGAGCAGCCCACGCTAAAGCACATCAAGTTTTCTCGAGCAGTGAATAACGTTGTTCACAGTCGGTAAACTTTTTGCTTAGGTAGTATATTGCATACTCTTTTCGACCAGACTCGTCATGCTGGCCCAACACACACCCCATTGATTCTTCTAATACTGTCAAGTAC
Organism: Lathyrus aphaca; assembly: GCA_963966055.1. Classification (NCBI taxonomy): domain Eukaryota; kingdom Viridiplantae; phylum Streptophyta; class Magnoliopsida; order Fabales; family Fabaceae; genus Lathyrus; species Lathyrus aphaca. Next base: position 129,818,435 of record OZ014525.1, read on the forward strand.
ATGATTAGAGGTCTTCCTTCAACGGGTGGCATAAGGATTGGAGGCTCTTGTAAGTATTCCTTGATTTTGTCAAAAGCCTTTTGGCAGTCTTCGTTCCACCTGACCGTTTGTTCTTTTCTTAACAGCTTAAATAAGGGTTCACAAGTTGCTGTAAGGTGAGATATGAACCTCGAAATGTAGTTCAATCTACCCAGAAACCCCCGAACTTCTTTTTCAGTCTTCGGTGCAGGCATTTCTTGAATGGCTTTGACTTTGATAGGGTCAACTTCAATCCCTTATTCACTTACAATAAACCCCAGCAGCTTACCGGATCGTACCCCGAATGTGCATTTGTTGGGGTTTAACTTCAATTGGTACTTTCTCAGACGCTTAAACAACTTCAACAGGTTCACCAGGTGGTCTTCTTCTGTGAGGGACTTGGCAATCATGTCATCCACATAACATTCAATTTCTTTATGGATCATGTCGTGGAATAATGTTACCATAGCCCGTTGATAAGTAGCGCCAGCATTCTTCAGTCCGAATGGCATCACCTTATAACAGAATGTGCCCCAAGGTGTGATGAAAGTTGTCTTCTCCATGTCCTTAGGTGACATTTTGATCTGATTGTATCCTGAAAATCCATCCATGAAGGAGAACAACGAGAACTGAGCCGTATTGTCGACTAATACATCAATGTGAGGTAAAGGGAAGTCATCCTTCGGGATGGCTCTGTTCAGATCCCGGTAATCCACACACATCCTCACTTTTCCATCTTTCTTAGGCACAGGTACAATGTTAGCAACCCACGGCGGGTAGCTGGTCACAGCAAGGAAACCGACATCCCACTGTTTCTGTACCTCTTCTTTTATCTTCATAGCCATGTCTGGGCGAGTACGGCGCAGCTTCTGTTTTACTGGCAGACAATCTTCTTTCAAAGGAAGCTTGTGCATGACAATGTCGGTGTCCAACCCTAGAATATCCTGATAAGACCAAGCAAAAAACATCCACATACTCCCGCAGCATGTCAATAAGCTGCTTTTTTACTGAATCTTGCAGGCAGGCCCCGATCTTAACTTCTTTCAAGTCTTCTTCTGTACCAAGATTAACCGTCTCAACCTACTCCTGATGAGGAGTGATAACTGTTGGTGTAAGCCCTAGAAGCCAATACTTTTTGGTACTTGTATCGGATTATTCGTTTAATAATAAAAGGCATTTCTTTATTATGTTTGTCTTTCAGAATAATAAAGTCCCTAGAATAGTTAGTCTGTTTAATGAAATGTTAAGTGTGACTTAATCATGAGATCCCATTAAACATAAAGACATTATTCTTAAAATATCCGTAGTCAAGCTTTATTGCAAAGTGGGATAACATTAAAGCATTGAGACTATTATGAAGATAGACTGATGATCACATCTCATGGATCATGGATAAAGAGTTATCAAGTCTTGACATAGGTATAAATATTAGGAGTAATATTTATACCGGATTGACCCGCTATGAGAATACTACATAGTATGTTATGCAAAGTGTCATAAGTTATTCTCATGGTGATAATGGTGTATTACCACCCTTCGACCTGAAACCACTATGGACCCTAGATGTAGAGTCGGGTGCTTTATTGCTGATCAAACATTATCCGTAACTGGATGATCATAAAGACAGTTGATGGGCACTCCACGAAGCATGCTGAGGGACATGAGTGTCCTAGATGGAATTTGCCAATCCTGCATAACAGGAGAAATGTCTAAGGGCCCAATATTGAACTGGACAAGGATGACACAGTGTATGCCTTGTGTTCAATATAGACATAGGGGCAAAAGGGTAATTGTACAAACATATATTATCACGAAAAAGGTTTTGTCAGATCACATGACATTTTCGTGACTTGGGTAGCAGTGATGTGTTGCTAGATACCGCTCACTGTTTATTATGTTAAATATATAATTTAATATAATTACCAACGTTACGAAATCCTACAGGGTCACACACATAAGGACAGTTTGATGAGAGATAGAGAAATCAAAGGAACACCGTAAGGTACGGTGCACTTAAGTGAAAAATAGAAATTCGGATAATATAATAATAATTATTGTTATTTTATAATGGTTATAAAATAATAATAAAATAAATATATTTATTATAATGATAGTTATTATAATAATATATATAATATTATTATGGATCATGTGAATTGGGCTTTTAGCCCGCAGCCCACAAGAGAGTCTATAAAAGGAACCCTTGTGATGAAGCTTTTACTTGATGCAATTTCGTTTTTGATTCTCTTTTCTTACTCAAATAATTCCGTTCGTAAGCAGCTAGCACTGTGACCGGAAGCTGTTCGTGTGGACTGAGTAGAGGCGTTGCACTTCATCAACGCTTGTGATCTCTGCATCAAAGATCTATATCGCCACAAAGAGGTAACGATTCTATCACTGACCATGCTTATTCGTAAGGATCACTAAAGGAAAATTTTTGTTTTCCGCTGCGTTTAGATCGCAATTTTCCTTCAATAACCTTCTCGTCTTGCCTTAACAACCTGACTAGCTCTTCAGGTAGCTCATAATCTTCTTCGACCCCTTCATCAGCTTGATTGATTGGATTGTCAAAGTCATACGAAGTCATAGCGGTGTCGTTGTCGGTGCAATCTGGAGGGCACTTTCTGCAAGGGTTTAGATTTGTTCATTTTAGTGATCAGTTTTATCATATTTAGAAAAAGTGAAAATGAAGTTATTTATTTTGAAAAGCATTGCCATTTTATTTTTGTACAAAAAATGAAAAATGAAAAACAGTGAGCGGAAAAAGAAAAGACTCATTTGCAAAAGATGTCCTGATATTCATTAATTGATCGTTTGCACAAAATACAAGATGGCCCGATTACAAAATAAGCCTTGACATCTCGGGCAAGATGCAGGACTTGATGCATGCTTTAAGACAGGAAATAATAATTACTCTGCAGGAGTAACTCTTATAATTTCCTGGGAAGACCAGTTTGAGACATGGTTCCCTGGGATCCTTGGACGTATCCAACTTTCCAGGTTGCGCTCGTCTTTTGACTCATCTTCCAAGCTATTCACAGCATCCGGGGTGAGCATCCCCCCGCTGACAAACTTGGGCTCCTTTGCAGCCTCTGGTTGATCTTGTCGAGTTGGTTTGTAACCCAACCCGAATCGGTCTTCTTTCTTTTCTACGGGATGCAACTTGCCCCAGCCTTGGGCGGTACCTTCCTCAACAACCTTTCGGGCTTGCTGATATGATGTGATGGAGGTCCCAAGCACAGCAGATGTTTCATTAATATTAAGGGCCTCAAACCCTTGGCTAATGGTTTCATGGATCTCCCCATCCATTTCAATGTATTTGAAAGTAGCCAGCTGGCTAACAAAAATATCCTCCTCCCCACAAATAGTAACGACTTGGCCTTCCCACTCGAATTTTAACTTCTGGTGAAGGGTTGACGTCACGGCGCCGGCGGCGTGTATCCATGGTCTACCTAATAAACAGCTATATGCAGGCTGTATATCCATCACAAAGAAGGTCGTTTTGAAAACCTTTGGGCCAATAATTATTGGTAATTCTATCTCTCCCAGAACTGATCTTTTAGAACCGTCAAAGGCTCTCACTACCAAGTTACTTGGGCTTAGCGCCAATCCATCATACTCCAGCTTCACAAGGGCTTTCTTGGGCAGGACATTGAGGGATGACCCTGTGTCCACCAGTACGTGAGAAAGAACTACACCTTTACACTCCAAGGTAGTATGTAAAGCTTTGTTGTGATTGCGACCTTCCGTTGTCAGATCAGTGTTGGTATATCCTAGTCCATGACTAGCGTTAACATTTCCAACCACAGCCTCTAACTGATTGACGGTAATCTCCTCCGGCACATAAGCTGCGTGCAGGACCTTTAATAGTGCGTTCCGATGAGCCTCGGAGCACATTAGAAACGATAGTATGGAGATTTTGGAAGGTGTTTGGTGAAGCTGGTCTACCACCTTATAATCACTTTTCTTTATGATTCTCATGAATTCATCAACCTCTTGATCAAAAGGAGTTTTCAAAGCTTCTTTGACAACTTGTTCTTCTTGCACCATGCTCTTCCCTTTTGCCTTAACAGCAGTGTCTCTCCCGCCAAATGAGGCCAGGTCAAATGGGGTACAGACACGAACGGTCGGCGAAAGGAGAGGGAATGAATAGAGTCGCCAGCTAGGTATTTTTATCCCGAAGGAAAGGTAATGCTGCATAAACCTAAGAAAAGATATGGATAAGACGGTCGCGAACCAGAGAAACTGAGAAAGGTGGTTGGTTACAACCTGGGAAGGTATTAACACCCAGATTATCCGTCGTACTCGACGGGATCCACGCTTATAAGATTTGTGTTTTAAAGGGGTAGTGTCAGTGCAATCTGTGTATCAAAGCTGGAAAAGAATGCAAGTGTCAGTGTAAAAGAAAAGTGAAGTGTATAGGAGAAGTGTCAGTGTAAGAACAGGAATGAAATGCTCATGATAGTGAGGCTTATAGAATAATGCTGGAAAGAGGGGGAATATACAGAGACTTTTGTTCGATAACTGTTAAGTTATGCCTACGTATCCTCTCGTGCAATGAGGAAGTCAGAACACCGTAGTTCGACTCAAAGAGACTGAAAGATAAGTTGACTTGTGAACTGCTTACTTGTCTATGCTCAAGTGTATGACCTGTCTGGCTCAGGTGCAAACTGTCTTGCATTAGACGGAAGAAGCAAGTTCTCGTTTGTGAGTGAATGAGATGAGAAAAGAATCCCGGAGGAGACGATTATTGTTTGTTTTCGGTGTTTTCAGTCTTTTATTTGTTTTTGGTGGTTTGTCATAAGAAAATGAGCTTAAGCCTAAACCAAGGGTTAGTAAACTCATCACATCCTCCCTCTGATTAGGGGTAATGAGGATACCTTAAGTGTGAAGTAAACACCTCACACTTAATCACCATGATGTAGGATTAAGATCATTAACCTACTTGTAATTACTTAGATGTTTTTTTGTTGTTTTTGTTTAGTGTTAAGTAATGAGTTTAAGCCATAATCAAGGATTTAATGGACTCATTACACCATCCTAATTGTAGATGTCTTGAATTGGCAGAATTTTTGACCAACAAGAAATATTGAATTCAGTTCAGAATGTCCTATCAAATGTTGGGACATTATCAAACAGAGTATAGGAACTTATTTCAGGATGTCTCACCAGATGTTGGGACATTGTATAAATGACTTAAGTTCAGTTTTTCAGGATGTCCCAACAGATGTTGAGACATCTCAAACCTGCTACCAGAATTAATTATTGACTAACTGATCAGAGATATTTAAGGAGAGTTATCTGGAATTAATTAATGATGGATAAAAACAGAACAAGGCGCATCTGTAGGGAGTTTTATATTGAAGATTCAGATTAAAACAGAAGACCTAAATCACCTAGAATCTAGGAAGTAACAAACCCTAAATTCAAGGTGGAAGCTGCATGCGCATTAGGGCTGGATCATTCTACAGAAAGCCCAAATTACAGATACCTATTTAATCAACAGAAACTCATAGAATTGAGTACGAATTTAAGAAGACCAAATAGGGTGTCTAGTGTTTTTAATAGCAGGTGTTTTCATTGTACCACTTTATGAGCTTTTAAGCAATAGTGCATTTGTGACTTGATTGAAACTGTGAAGTAAGATCAAACTGTAATGTTTGAAGAATGTCTTCAATTTTATTAAACTTGTAAACTTGATCACTGTGTGATTGAGGGGGAGTGAGTAGGATACTCTTATCTAAGTTGTGTCTTAGGTAGAAATTGCATTGGGTAGTTATTAAGTGATAGATTAAACAGGGTGGTTTAAGTCTAGAATTAATATTACTTATAGTGGATTTCCTCCTGGCTTGGTAGCCTCCAGATGTAAGTGTGGTTATACACTGGACTGGGTTAACAAACTTCTGTGTTGTTTACTTTTCTTGCTATTTAAGTTTTGGTTAAATCTGTCAAGTGTTGGGACATCTCTTAGGACATCTCATACCTGATCACAGAATTTCAATTGGCATCAGAGCAGGCACCCTGCCTGTTTATACTGGGTGAGATCTAGGGAATACAAATTCTGTAACATGGACAGAGATATAGGGTCAGTAAATAGACCACCTATTCTAGATGGATCTAATTATGACTACTGGAAGCCAAGGATGATTGCATTCTTAAGATCACTTGACAACAGGGCATGGAGAGCATTCAATATTGGATGGGATTATCCTGTTCAAGATACCAAAGATGGATCAAAAGTGCTGAAACCTGAAGAAGAATGGAGTAAGGAAGAAGAAGATTCAGCACTAGGAAACTCAAAGGCCCTAAATGCTTTATTCAATGGCATTGATAGAAACATCTTCAGACTTGTACATCACTGTGAGCTAGCCAAAGATGTGTGGGACACTCTCAAAACAACTCATGAAGGAACATCAAAAGTAAAGATGTCAAGACTTCAACTTCTCACCACCAAGTTTGAAAACTTGAGAATGAAGGAAGATGAAACAGTTCATGAATTCTACATGAACATTTTAGAAGTAGCTAATACTTCTGGAGCTTTGGGAGAAAAGATGACTGATGAAAAGCTTGTAAGAAAAATCCTCAGATCTTTACCAAAAAGATTTGACATGAAAGTCACAGCAATAGAAGAAGCTCAAGACATATGTTCTATGAAAGTTGAAGAACTCATTGGTTCCCTTCAAACTTTTGAGATGGGAATGAATGACACAAATGTTAAAAAGAACAAAAGCATAGCCTTGGTGTCAAATACTGATGAAGAAGAAGATGATGAATCAGAAAATGATAAAAGCTTATCAGACAACCTTGCTATGCTTGGAAGACAATTCAAACAGATTCTCAGAGGAATGGAAGGCAAATCCAAACCCAGTGGAAGATACACAAACTCTTCTGAGAACATGAGACATTATGATGCTAACAAAAGGTCAAATTATGCTGAAAAGACCAGTCAAGAAAAAGGAGTCAAATGCCATGGATGTGAAGGATATGGACATATCAGGAATGAATGTCCTACCTACTTAAAAAGACAAAAGAAAGGACTCTCTGTGACCTGGTCTGATGAAGACTCAGGAGGTGATTCAGAAGAAGAATCAGCTAAGCATATCACTGCTTTAGCTGGATTATGTGAGTCTGAAAGTGAATCCAGTGATGGAGAACTTACGTATGAAGCACTTGAGCAAGCATTCAAAGATCTATACAAAAGAAGCTCTGAAATATGCAGTGAGGTTATAAAGCTAAAGAAGCAGAATGAGGTATTAGAAGATGAAAAAGCAAGTGATCAAGAGATCATTGACACCTTAAAAAGTGAAGTAAGTCTTCTCAACTCCAAGTTGGAACATATGTCCAAATCTGTTAGAATGTTGAACAGCAGCTCAAATACACTGGATGTTATTCTCAACAACAATAAGCACTCAGGGGATAAAAGTGGACTGGGATTTAACAAAGTAAATAAATATGAAGCTAGCTCTAGCAAAACAACTTCAAAATCCTTACAGTCAAACAAGATGTCCCAACAGATGCTTCAACATCAGGAAAAGAACACAAAGTCAAAAATAATGTTCCAACAGATGTCTCAACATTCTGAAAAGAACAAAAAGAAGAAGAAGTATCAAAGATGGAGGTGTCATCACTGTGGAAGATTTGGACATATCAAACCTCATTGTTATAAGCTGCATGGATATCCAAATCAGATGAATCAGCAACCTCCTAAGCAAAAGACAGAAATCATCAAGAAGGTATGGAAACCAAAAGCTAGCACTGAAGCTGATCAAAGCTACAAGAAGCATTAGCTGATGAACAACACACAGGGCAGAAGCATCAAAAGAAATCTCAACTCAAATGGTCAAAGAAAAGTACTGCATATATAGCACATACATCACTAAGAGTATCAGCTAAAGAAGACTGGTACTTTGACAGTGGATGTTCAAGACGCATGACTGGATTGAAGAACCTGCTAGTAAACTTAAAATCACATTCATCCAGGTATATGACCTTTGGAGATGGAGCTAAAGGAGAAATCAAGGGAGTTGGGACCTTGGATTGTCAAGATGTTCCAAGACTAGATGATGTGCTGCTAGTTAAAGGTTTAACTGCTAACCTGATCAGCATAAGTCAATTATGTGATCAAGGGTACAATGTAAACTTTATCAAAACTGAATGCATAGTGACTAACAAAGAACAAGAGGTTGTCATGAGAGGAGCCAGATCTAAAGACAACTGTTACATGTGGGAATCCCAAAACCTCAGTCTCACTTCAACTTGCTCTTTAGCTAAAGAAGAAGAAGTGAAACTATGGCACCAAAGACTAGGTCATCTTCATTTCAGAGGCATAAAGAAGATAATATCCATGGATGCTGTAAGAGGTATTCCTAAACTGAAGATTGATGATGGCAAAATATGTGGTGAATGTCAAATAGGCAAGCAAACCAAGATGTCCCATCCAAAGCTCCAACATCTGACAACTTCCAAAGTTTTGGAACTTTTGCATATGGATCTGATGGGACCTATGCAGGTTGAAAGCCTTGGTGGAAAGAGGTATGCCTATGTTGTGGTTGATGACTTTTCAAGATATACATGGATAAATTTCATCAAAGAAAAGTCTGATGTATTTGATGTATTCAAAGAATTATGTCAAAGATTACAAAGGGAAAAATCCAGCTGTGTGATCAGAATAAGAAGTGATCATGGAAAAGAATTTGAGAACCAAAAGTTCTTAGATTTCTGCTCTTCAGAAGGAATCAATCATGAATATTCTTCACCAATCACTCCTCAACAGAATGGGATTGTTGAAAGGAAGAATAGAACTATTCAAGAATCAGCAAGAGCTATGATCCATGCTAAAAAGTTACCTCTGTACTTCTGGGCTGAAGCTATGAACACTGCCTGTTACATCCATAACAGAGTTACTTTAAGGAAAGGAACTTTGTCCACAATATATGAAGTTTGGAAGGGCAGAAAACCCACAGTTAAGTACTTTCATGTATTTGGAAGTAACTGTTATATTCTGGCAGATAGGGAGCAAAGAAAAAAAATGGATCCTAAAAGTGATGAAGGGATTTTCCTTGGATACTCCATAAACAGCAGAGCATATAGAGTATTTAATTCTAGAACCAAGGTTATCATGGAGTCCATAAATGTGATAATTGATGATGCTCCTACAGATGTCCCAGAAGATGTTGGAACATCTGATGATATCAAGATTGAAGCTGAAGAAAAGAATGATCATTATAACTTCACTCAAACTGATACAAGGACAGAAGAATCCAGCAAACCTCCCTCCATCAGAATACAGAAGGATCATCCCAAAGATTTGATAATTGGTGATCCCAACAGAGGTGTAAGCACTAGATCAAGAGAAGTGATTTCAGGTTCTTGTTTTGTTTCCAAAATAGAAACCTAAAAACATCAAGGAAGCTCTTACTGATGAATACTGGATTTGTGCTATGCAAGAGGAATTAGGTCAATTCACAAGGAATGAAGTGTGGAATCTTGTTCCTAGACCTGATGACATAAATGTGATTGGAACAAAATGGGTGTATAAGAACAAGTCAAATGAACAAGGAGTTGTTACAAAGAACAAAGCTAGACTTGTAGCTCAAGGATACACTCAAATTGAAGGAGTAGACTTTGATGAAACCTTTGCACCAGTAGCAAGGCTTGAATCAATCAGACTACTTTTGGGAATTGCTTGTATCTTAAAGTTCAAGCTATTTCAAATGGATGTGAAAAGTGCCTTTTTAAATGGTTATCTTAATGAAGAGGTATATGTAGAACAACCTAAAGGATTTGTTGATCCAAGCTGTCCAAATCATGTATACAAACTAAAGAAGACACTTTATGGTTTGAAGCAAGCTCCAAGGGCATGGTATGAAAGACTGACCACATTTCTCATCAAGCAAGGGTACAGAAAAGGTGGAATTGACAAAACCCTGTTTGTTAAAGATGAAGAAGGAAATGTCATGATTGCTCAAATATATGTTGATGACATTGTCTTTGGTGGGATGTCTGACAGGATGGTCAAACATTTTGTCAAGCAGATGGAATCTGAATTTGAAATGAGCCTAGTAGGAGAGTTAACCTACTTTCTTGGTCTGCAAATAAAGCAAATGGAAGAATCAATGTTCATTTCCCAAAGTAAGTATACCAAGAACATAGTCAAGAAATTTGGAATGGAAAATGCAACTCATAAGAGGACTCCTGCCCCCACACATTTGAAGCTGACTAAAGATGAAAAGGGTGAGAATGTAGATCAAAGCTTATACAGAAGCATGATTGGAAGCTTGTTATACTTGACTGCTAGCAGACCTGACATAGCATTTGCAGTAGGTGTATGTGCAAGATATCAAGCTGATCCAAAAGTCAGTCACCTCAATCAAGTCAAGAGAATTCTTAAATATGTTAATGGTACTTGTGACTATGGCATAATGTATTTTCATGGATGTAAACCAATTCTCACTGGCTTCTGTGATGCTGATTGGGCTGGAAGTGCTGATGACAGAAAAAGCACTTCAGGAGGATGCTTCTTTCTAGGAAACAATTTGATTTCTTGGTTTAGTAAGAAACAAAATTGTGTATCCTTATCTACAGCTGAAGCTGAATATATAGCAGCTGGAAGCAGTTGTTCTCAGTTGGTTTGGATGAAGCAGATGCTCACTGAGTACAATGTCCCACAAGATGTCATGACATTGTACTGTGACAACTTAAGTGCAATCAACATATCAAAGAATCATATCCAACATAGCAGAACCAAGCATATTGATATCAGACATCATTTCATCAGAGATCTTGTAGAAGAAAAGGTGATTTCATTGGAACATGTAGCTACAAATCTGCAGTTAGCTGATATCTTTACCAAAGCATTGGATGCTACACAATTTGAGAACTTGAGGGGCAAACTGGGAATCTGTTTATGTGATATTTAGCAGTTAATGAGATGTGCCAACATGTCATATGACATTGTATGGCATAAGTTCCAGATGGCAAAACCAGTCTGGACAAGATCCTTGGGAATTCCATTCCTAATAATTTGCAATATAACGGCTACTTATTTAGTAACTGCTTATAATAAGCTATCAAGATTCTCATCATACTATCACAAGCGAATCACATTAACTAGCTATACTTCAGAAATCATCAACCCTAAAGCTCTTCATCCATCTTCCTTAACAATGTCTCAAAACCCTAACACTCCTGAAGAAGTTCTCAACAAAGAAGACGTAGTTCATGCAACTCCTATCTCTGTGGTACCAATGAAATCAACCCCATTGGACGAGCTCAGAGGAAGTGCTTCTCATGCTAAAATGCCAAGAACCCCTAAAAGAGCTAAAGATCAAGTCTGCAGCAAATCCAAAGGAGGCATTCCTTCTCCAGCAAACATGCCTCCAAAATCTTCTGCCTATGTGGATGCTTCCATCAAGGAGATAGTCAACAAGATTCTTTTTGAACAGAGAGTGGTTAGTGGGATTTCTATTCCTCTGAACACCATGCCTGCACCTCAAGAAGAACAAGCTCAAGCTGCAGAGGACACTCCTGCTCAACAGGATGTCCCAATAGATGTTGGAACATCTGAAGATGAGAAAAAGAACTCATCTGATGCTGATATTGAACAAACTGAGGACCAGAAAAAGGCCTCAGATAAAAGTGATGAAGAAGTCTCTGAGGATCAGCCCAAAGCCTCAAATGAAGATCAAATCCCTGCTGAACATCAAGCTGAAGAGGAGACTGCTCAATCTCCTCCAGTGGTGAATCTGGAGCAGGACTCTGATACAGAGATCATAGCCTCTGTTAGACCTAGCATAGCCAAAAGGCTCAGGTCCAGGAAAGGAAAGATGCAAGCTGAGCCTGAAATTCCTGAGAAGAAGAAAGCTACTCCAAAGAAAGGCAAAGCTAAAGCTGCCTTTGGTCCAACAAAACAATGGAGTAAAGTCCAAACCCAGAAGAGGAAAGTTGTCACCCCATCAGACTCAGATGTTGAATCATATGTCCCAACATCTCCTCCCAAGAAGAAACCAGCACCATCTAGGGTTTCAACTGCTATTCCAGAGGCCCCCTTGGACAACATTTCATTTCATCATGTTTCAAGTGTAAACAGATGGAAGTTTGTGTACCAAAGAAGGGTTGCCCTAGAAAGAGAGCTGAGCAGCAATGCACTTGAGTGCACTGAACTGATTGACCTCATCTCTGCTGCAGGCCTCTTCAAAACAGTCTCAGATCTCTCTCCCTGCTATGAACTTCTTGTCAAAGAATTCATTGTTAATCTTCAGGAGGATTGTGCCAATGGTAAGTCCTCTGAATTTAGGAAAGTCTTTGTTAGAGGTAGGTGTGTTGAGTTCTCTCCTCAGATCATCAACCAATACCTAGGAAGAGAAACAGATGGACCAAATGAGCTAGGTAAGACAGATAACCAAATCTGCAAGGTGATCACTGCAAACCAGGTCAAGGCATGGCCTGTTAAAGGAAAGCTCTCAGTGAGCATGCTTACAAGAAAATATGCCATGCTGAACAGGATTGGTACAGCAAACTGGGTGCCTACCAACCACACATCTTCAATCTCCACTGGCCTGGCCAGGTTTATCTATGTTGTGGGAACTCAGACTAAGCTGGACTATGGTGCCTACATTTTTTATCAGACCTTGAAGCATGCCAGCTCTTCTGCAACAAAGCTGCCAATAGCTTTTCCCTCCTTGCTGTGTGGTATTGTTCTAAGTCAATACCCTGGGATTCTAACTGAGAAGGACACAGTCTGCAAGAGAGAAAGCCCCCTGGCATTTCACTACAAACTGTTCCTCAGTCATCATGCAGCAGATGTTGAAGCACCTTCTGGGACATCTGCAGGTCCTTCAACAGCTAAGACTCCAATCTCCAAGAAGGCATTAATTGCTGAGCTAAAAAGCACATGCAAAGAACTTGAAGCAAGGAAGCTGAAACTTGAAGAAATCATCCAAAGGCTGGAGAGTGAAGAAGATCAGAAAGCTGCCTCTGATGAAAGTGAAGCTGATGAAGAAACTGAAGTTGAGGAAGAAACTGAGAGTGATGAATCTGAGTGATCATTGTATGTAAGGACAAATGTAATGACAGTTGCATTGTAATTTAGATTTAGTCTCTTTGGCCCCAAAAATTTGTGTCTAACAAGGGGGAGAACAACACCATCAACAATGTAATGCTATCAACAATGTAATGATGTTTGAATTGAATGAAAAATCTGTTTGCTTCTGAACTGAATAAGTTTTTTTTCTGTTGCAACAAGACTGGACACATATATGTTTGAGGGGGAGTAATCTCAAATATGAAACAACAGAAAAGTAATGCTTTACTCTGATAAAAAGAACTTCTGCTGCACTCTGAAAACCAGAAAAGATGTTAGCCAAAAATTTAGCCAAAGGGGGAGTTTGTAGATGTCTTGAATTGGCAGAATTTTTGACCAACAAGAAATATTGAATTCAGTTCAGAATGTCCTATCAAATGTTGGGACATTATCAAACAGAGTATAGGAACTTATTTCAGGATGTCTCACCAGATGTTGGGACATTGTATAAATGACTTAAGTTCAGTTTTTCAGGATGTCCCAACAGATGTTGAGACATCTCAAACCTGCTACTAGAATTAATTATTGACTAACTGATCAGAGATATTTAAGGAGAGTTATCTGGAATTAATTAATGATGGATAAAAACAGAACAAGGCGCATCTGTAGGGAGTTTTATATTGAAGATTCAGATTAAAACAGAAGACCTAAATCACCTAGAATCTAGGAAGTAACAAACCCTAAATTCAAGGTGGAAGCTGCATGCGCATTAGGGCTGGATCATTCTACAGAAAGCCCAAATTACAGATACCTATTTAATCAACAGAAACTCATAGAATTGAGTACGAATTTAAGAAGACCAAATAGGGTGTCTAGTGTTTTTAATAGCAGGTGTTTTCATTGTACCACTTTATGAGCTTTTAAGCAATAGTGCATTTGTGACTTGATTGAAACTGTGAAGTAAGATCAAGCTGTAATGTTTGAAGAATGTCTTCAATTTTATTAAACTTGTAAACTTGATCACTGTGTGATTGAGGGGGAGTGAGTAGGATACTCTTATCTAAGTTGTGTCTTAGGTAGAAATTGCATTGGGTAGTTATTAAGTGATAGATTAAACAGGGTGGTTTAAGTCTAGAATTAATATTACTTATAGTGGATTTCCTCCTGGCTTGGTAGCCTCCAGATGTAAGTGTGGTTATACACTGAACTGGGTTAACAAACTTCTGTGTTGTTTACTTTTCTTGCTATTTAAGTTTTGGTTAAATCTGTCAAGTGTTGGGACATCTCTTAGGACATCTCATACCTGATCACAGAATTTCACTAATAGAAGGATAATAGATGAGAACATTTAAGCTGAGAAAGGCTCCTCAACTTAATCCATGATTAGGGATTAACCTCATGACAAAACAAAGCCTTTATTGAAGTGGATTTTAGTTAATGATAAGATGAAAAAGTGAATTTTATGGTTTGTAAGACAACTTGAGGAGGACTTGTCCATTAACACTAGGGTTAGTCCTTCTTAACCAACTAAGGAAGAATTAGAACCCTAATGCAAGGCCCAAGTTACAAGCTTGGTGTCTTAGTGATTATTAGATGGATTGATTAAAGGATTTAAACACATTAAGGGTTTAAAACTTAGGATTAAAGTTATACACTCCATCCTAATAGAAGGATGCAGGCATAAGCTTAATCACAAAGCCTTAAAACCTTTAGGGTTTAGTCCTTGATTATGAGATAAGAAGAGAAGACTCAAAGATGACACAAAGGTAAAACTAAATGGGGGACTAATCAAACCCTAATTGTGATCATGCTTGGTTGTTCCTAGGGTTTATGAGGCTTGCCAAAGATCTTCAGGAGAGAAACCACCAGGAAAGAAGCAGATGAAAGGAGAAAGAAGCAGAGAGAAACAAGACAACTTGCTTCACTTAAGAAGACAAGTTGCTTGAAGGAAGAAAGTAGGGAAGAGCATGAATGAGCAAGCTCACTCTAATACATAAGATAAAATGCATCAATGGCGCATAAAAGAGATGAGAAGAGATTGTGAGAAGTGAAGGCAAATTCACTTCTCAAAACAACTTACCACCTGAAAAGTTAGCAAAAGAGATGAAATGCAATGAAACTGAGATGAAATGCCATGATGCAAGACAAAGTCAGAAGCATGAACATGATGTTAATGATGCTAAGAGATGATGCAAACACATGTCAAGAGTTGTGGATGATCATACAAGGATGAGAATGCAAATGAAGCATGCTTTGAACCATGAAAGTTCATGAAAGTTTATGAAATGGAATGAATGCATAACATGACAAATGAAAGATGCAATGATCAAACATGATTCTAATATGCCCTAAGATGTCTTATATGTCATATTGATGCACAAAATGTCATGACAAGCCCTTGAATGTGTCGCTCCCGACAAATGAGAATGGATCAGATGAAGGTACAGACGCGAACGGTCGGCGAGAGGGACAATGAGAACACACAGCCGTGAACTCACTGGAGAATGAATAGAGTCGCCAGCTAGGCATTTTTATCCCGGAGGAAAGGTAATGCTGCATAAACCTAGAAAGAGATGGATAAGACGATTGCGAACCAGAGAGACTGAGAAAGGGGGTTGGTTACAACCTGGGAAGGTATTAGCACCCAGATTGTCCGTCGTACTCGACGGGATCCACGCTTGAAAGATTTGTGTTTTAAAGGGGTAGTGTCAGTGCAATCTGTGTATAAAATAGCTGGAAAAAGATGTACAGGTGTCAGTGTAAAGTGAAGTGAAGTGTATAAATGATGTGTCAGTGTAAAAGAGAAAGAGGTGAAATGCTCATGATAATGAGGCTTAAAGAATGAAGCTGGAAAGAGGGGGAATATACAGAGACTTTTGTTCGATAACTGTTAAGTTATGCCTACGTATCCTCTCGTGCAATGAGGAAGTCAGAACACCGTAGTTCGACCCAAAGAGACTGAAAGATGAATTGACTTGTGAACTGCTTGCTTGCCTATGCTCAAGTGTATGATCTGTCTGGCACAGATGCTGACTGTCTTGCATTTAGACGGAAGAAGCGAGTTCTCGATTGTGAGTGAAGATGATGAGAAAAGAATCCCGGAGGAGACGATTATTGTTTGTTTTTGAGTTTTCAGTCTTTTATTGCTTTTGAAAATTTGCCATAAATTAATGAGCTTAAGCCTGAACCAATGGGTTAGTAAACTCATCACATCTTCCCTCTGATTAGGGGTAATGAGAATACTTTAGGTGTGAAGTCAGATTCTCACACTTAATCACCCTTGGTGTAGGATTAAGATCATTAACCTACTTGTGATTATTTAGATGTTTTTGTGATTTTGTTTAGTGTTGAGTAATGAGGTTAAGCCATAATCAGGGATTAAACAGACTTATTACACCATCCTAATAGAAGGATAATAGATGAGAATGTTTAAGCTGAGGAAAGCTCCTCAACTTAATCCATGATTAGGGATTAAACTCATGACAAAACAAGCCTTTGATTAAGTGGATTTTATTTAATGATATGATGATGAAGTGTTTTTTATGATTTGTAAGACAACTTGAGGGGGACTTGTCCATTAACACTAGGGTTAGTCCTTCTTAACCAATTAAGGAAGAATTAGAACCCTAATGCAAGGCCCAAGTTACAAGTGTGATGTCTTGATGATTATTAAGTGATTTGATTAAAGGAGTTAAACACATTAAGGGTCTAACACTTAGGATTAAAGTTATACACTCCATCCTAATAGAAGGATGCAGGCATAAGCTTAATCACAAAGCCTTAAAGCCTTTAGGGTCTAGTCCCTGATTATGAGGTGAGAAGAGAAGACTCAAGAGAGACACAAAGGTAAAAACTATGGGGGGAGGACTAATCAAAACTCTAATTCATTGTCATGCTTGGTTGATCCTAAGGTTTGTGAGGTTTTCAAGAACAATCTTCAGAGGAGCCACCAGGAAGCAGATGAATAAGATCAAGAGAAGCAAAGTGACTTGCTTCATTCAAGAAGTCAAGTCACTTGAAGAAAGAAAGTGGGAAGAACAAGAATGAGCAAGCTCAATCTCAAACACATATAAAATGCAGCAATGGATGCAAGCAAGATGAAAAGAAAAGGTATGAGAAGTGAAGGCAAATCCACTTCCCAAGTTTACTTACCACCTGAAATGTTAGAAAGAAATGCAATGCGATGCTAAATGAAATGAAATGATAAGATGCAAAGCAAAACCAGAAGCATGTTGGTGATGAAAATGATGTTATGAGGTGCTGCAAACATGAGGCAAAGCATGGGGATGTTCATACAAGCTTATGAATGCAAATGATGCAAGCTAAGGAGCATGAACAAGCATGAAATGTTATGAGGCATACAAGACAAATGACATGGTAAATATGTAATGCAATGATCAAACATGTTTTCTATATGTCTTAAGATGTCAAATGGATCACAAGAATGCACAAAATGCAAAGACAAGTCATGTTATGCAAGGAAATGCAAGAAGGATGCAAGAGAAAGCCCAAATTAGGGTTTATGAATCAAACATCAAACAAAAACCCAAAACAGGAGCAAACCCTAAGATAAAAAATGGAAAATGGTACCCAAAGAAACCCTAGACCTATAATGAACCACTGCCCAAAGGGGAGCTCTCAACTCTCAACCAAACTCAAGTTATGAATTTTCTAAGTTATTAGGGTTTTTTAGGGTTCTTAACAAAAGAAATGCCAAACAATTTGAAAATGCAAGAACAATTCATGGCCTTTTTATCTTTGAAGATACATGCTAAACACAAGACCATGCAAGAAGAACCAATGTCTCAACCTTCTCCAATAGGCAGAAATGAATTTTTGAATCCATGATCAAATTAATGCATAAAATATGATTTAATTCAATGAAAAATTCTTAAAATGCATCAAGATCAAAAAAGAAATTTGGTTTGAAGGTTGGACAATGTTTCTAAATGTCTTAGAACATTTCATGAATTTTTTTGTAATTTTTAAATACCTAAAAGTATTTTTAATTAATTAATTCTCATTAATCAATTAAAAATAATCTTTTAAACATTTAAAAATACTTTTTTAATGATAAAAATAAAATAAAAAATGTTTTTGTGTCATAAAAATTAATAAAACCTTAAGGAAAAAGTTTCATAATTTTTAAGATTTTTTTGCTATTTTAAATTAATTATGCAATTTAAATGAAAGAAAATGAATTAAAAATTAAATAAAATAAAAAGTAATCAGATTGGATGGGTGAGATGCGTCCTGGATTCAAATCTGTTGACTGGCGCGTGAATGAAGGGTGGAGATTGCATCTGACTTAATTATCCTAATTAATAATTAATTAAACTAATGAAAAAGATTAGGGCAAATCAAACTGATCCTGGCCTTCTATCTGCGCGCGAAGTCAAACAATTCCACGCAATCAATGGTTCAAATTCAAACTGACATTAATGACTGGATTAAGCCCTAATTACACTCAGGCTGCCGGAGAAGACTTCCGGTCGTCTTCTCCGGCGAGCACTTCCCCTGAAAAACTCCCATCTTCCTCAAAACGTATCAAAAGTGAAATCTAAACATATAGAAATGAACCCCGTGATCTCCTGAATCAAAACCCTAACCCCAAACAAATTTATTCTTCATCAATCACATGAATCGAAAGCAAACATTTTTAGGGCAAACCAGTTTCAGAGTCAAATTAAATGCTCAAATCACAACCATTTTCAAAACCAATGGTACCAGGATGATCAGTGAAACAAATGGAACAAGTTTGTAACATGAGAAACCATTTCTGGAAAAATAAATTTCAGGCTACCTGAGATTTGAAGCTTTCAGTTTAGGAACTTTCTGGCCTTCTCTTTATGTGCAAACCACTCCTTAGGACCCCTTGATGATGTTTGAATACCTTAGAACAATTTATGTAGGCTGGTTGATGAGTTTCGAAAGCTCCTGCTTCAAGCTCAGTCAACAATGGCTATGGTGATTCTGACTGATTCAGGCCACTGTGAATGATGGTTTATGGTCCAGGTGATGTATGGAGAAGCTTTGCAAGGTTTGTTTGGCTGTTTGTGGGCTAGGGAGGGAGATTCGAATGAATCTGCAGAATGAGGATGAAGAATGGCAGTGGGGTGCTTTTGCTGTTTCAGGCTTATGCTTTGGGTGGTTTCTACTCAATGATACATGGTGAGTTGAATGGAGGAAAAGGTTTTTGTGTTTGCAAGCTGTGGAGAGGAATTCGAAAGCTTATGCAAAATGGAAGGTTTTTGTGAATGTGATGAATGAGTTGGTCTCAGCCTTGCTTAGTGTTATGTTTAGCTTGCAAATGGATACAATAAACAAATCTGATTGGCTGGATGATGTGACTTGTGCTTTATGGATAGGTGTAGCCACTTTTGCTCAAAGTCCACTTTATGTGTAAGGCAAGTATGGTGAGGTGCTAGGCAAGTACAAGGCATGGGCTATGCGCAGCAAAATGAGGGGAAAGAGTCAGCTTGGTCCAGCATTCAAGGCAGCAAGTTGGTAAAGCATGATCATGAGTTTTTTGCAAGTTGTGACATTTTGGTTCACATGTGATTCTTTGTCTAAACAAACATGAAACCATGGGCAATCTTGGTTCATTTCTGATTTTTAGGACTTAGAGAATGTTTATGTGTTGGTTTGAAGTGAATTAGAGGCTGCAATATGCATTGGCCCAAGACTTTGCAAAATTCTCACTTAGGGCATGCCTTGAAAATTAATGATTTTAGCCAACTTTGCATTGCCATAACTTTTGATTCAAGAAGAGTTTGATCATGTTCTTGTACTTTTTGAAAAGGGAAAGATGAGATCTACAACTTTCATGACCAAAGTTTTTTCATTTGAAGCCTTTTTGGATCAAGAATCAAGGCTTGAAAAATGACCTAAAATGATGCATTCTTGAAAAGTCAACTATGCCCAAAAAGTCAACATTTGCAAAAACCCTAAATTCTTGATTTCTATGAACTTCAACCTCCTTCCATGATCAAATAAAGATCATATACACTCAAAATGATGAAGATCACCCATTGGTTGGGTCATTGGGGGCCTCAGATGCCCTGATTTTGCACTGACTTGTCTGAAAAGTCAACTCTTGATCAGATGACTTCCCCATGGAATTTCTTCATGAAAATTGATATGCATATTCCCTATACCATATATAGACCAATGGAAACAAGAATGACCAAAAAAAATTGGGGTTATGGCCTCTGAAACCAAAACCCTAATTTTCAGTCAACTGTGCAGTTCATCCTGGCTCTGCATCCACTCAAACCCTAGTTCTTGTGATTCCTCTGCATTTTTGACTTTGAGGAGATGGAATATGATATAAGAACATACATGGATCCCTTTGAAGTGATTGATGGCCTTTGGAGTGGCTCAAGAAGCTCTTGGATTGCTCAGATCACAAACCCTAGGTGCAGATGACTTTGAATCTATGCAGTGAATCAAAAATGTGGTATGTGAGATGATATGGTTGTGTTTATGCATATGAGGATGATCACAAGCCATGGTGTGAATGGGTGAGGGCAAATTTGGGGTGTTTACAGCTGCCCCTATTCAAACATGAGTTAGCTGTGCAAGATGTAAGCGACGGCTTAACAGGCAAACAAGGTAACTTGTGGTTGAATACCAAAGACAGTCCAAAATTTGCACTCACAGAATGAAGAAGAAAAGGGATATAGATTGCAAAAGGAAAATACAGTATATTGTAAAGTGCGGGAAACAAAGCAATGACGGGGACGGCCGACATGCTGGGGATAAAAGGTAAAGCCAAGACGGGGACGGCCGACTAGCTGGAAAAAGATATTATGATGGGGACGGCCATCAAGGTAAAGCTGTAAAATTCTATGGGGATCGAATGAAACATGACGGGGACGGCCATCAAGTTCATAAAGGTAAAGCAACCCACGATGGGGACGGCCATTGGGCTAAAAGGAAAAGGAAAAGGGACCCCGACGGGGACGGCCATCGGGTTAAAGAATAAATGAAATAAACAGATGATGGGGTACGGCCATCAAAGGTGAAGGAAGATCACCTAGCAGGGGACGGCTGCTCTGTTGGGGATAAAAGAAATATGATGGGGACGGCCATCAAAGGTGGAGGACGACCACCTGGCAGGGTACGGCTGCCGAAAATATCAACGATGGGGACGGCCATCGGATAGGAAAGGTCAACGATGGGGACGGCCATCGGACGAGCATGATGGAGGACGACCATCAAGAAGTGGAGGACGACCACTCAGCAGGGGACGGCTGCTCTCGAGGTTTGTCATGACATAGGACGAATGTCAGATAACCAAAATCAACAATGGGGACGGCCATTGGATAAAGTTGATGAAGGACGATCATCAAAAGGTGGAGGACGACCACCTAGCAGGGGACGGCTGCTAAAAATATCAACGATGGGGACGGCCATCGGATGAGCACGATGGAGGACGACCATCAAGAAGTGGAGGACGGCCACTCAGCGGGGTACGGCTGCTCTCAAAGGTATCATAACACAGGACGAGTGTTAGATAAAAAGAAAATTTGTTGGTGATCTACTGGGGATAATGTAAACACGGACGAGCGTTTACATCCAAGAAACAAAAGGTATAAGTGTTTAGATGTTGTGTATAGATTAGAGATGCGGACGAGCATTCTTAGACTATGATACGGACGAGTATCATGTAGAAACAAACTGACACATGTTCAGAGATAATGATACGGACGAGTATCAACTGGTTAACAGAGAACATGGACGAGTGTTGAATCTGAAGGGACTCCTCTGGGGAATGGTAGATACAGACGAGTATCTATATCCAAGAAGACATAAGTGTTTGACACGGTGTACGGATTAAAGATGCGGACGAGCATCCCTAAGACTATGATACGGACGAGTATCATGTAGAAACAAACACTAGACGCAATGTTCTGAGATGATGATACGGACGAGTATCAACTGGTTAACAAAGAACAAGGACTACTATCGAATCTGTGGGGATACGAGTGATGACGTATACAAGATACGGACGAGTATCTGTATAAGTGTACCATGAGTAGTGAGTATTGTATTGATGAGTGTTTATCTCCCGGGGAGAGTGACACGGACGAGTGTCAAAAGAGAAAAGTATAATATTAACAAGTGTATGGGTTGATGGAAGTGTAAGCGACTGCGCTGGGGATATGACACGGACGGGTGTCAAGAAAATGTATATATAGGTATATGTGAGTGCAAAGAGGATGTCTTTGGCTTTCTGCTGAGGATATGACACGGACGGGTGTCCAAAGGTGTATACATTGGTGTTTGTGATTTGAAAGGCAGCTGCTTTTGCTGGGACTCTGATGGGATTTTTGTACAATGATGATGAACAGTTTATTATTCACAAGTGTTACTTCAGAACATGGCTTATGATTATGCTATGCATTTGATTTTTGCCGTAATGCCCCGTATTAGACGGAATGCTACGCTCTGAGGGGATAGTATGATGCGAATGCTATGATTATGCAAAGAGGCACCGATCCGGGATTCGGATCCCATCGCTGCGAAGATCTCTGAATGATCTGCTTGAAGCGAACGTCCCAGCTGGGGATGAGATCATTGGTAGATCTGATGAAGCATCTGCTTAGGGATATAGGTCACTGATTGACATATCCTTATAATACGGGACCCAGCTGGGGTTTGTAGAAGCCTCTGTACTCCGTTGTGACTTCTCCGTGCGTTGCTCTTCTGAATAGAGGCTGGGGATTCTGTGGGGAGATGATTCCCTGATTCTTGTATTCTGCTGAGGAAGAATGGTTGGAACTACAGCTGGGGAATGCTGTTGGTAACTCAGCTGGGGAGAGCAATGGGAAACAACTCAGCTGGGGATAGCAATGAGAGGCGACTCGGCTGGGGAGAAAACATCCGGAGTGTTAAGCCTGTTGTTGATTTGGCAACTTTGCTGGGGAAGTGGGCACTCTCCAGTGCCACGTGGAAGATAAACCGAGTTGATAATGATTCGCCAACTTGCTGAGACGTAACCTGCATGCCCCAGGTTGCGTTCTGGATACCTGCAATCCTGCAACGGTAAGGAAACGTACAAAAGGTCCCGAGGTATCCCTTACTGGATTCCGTCATAGGAGTTAAGTACTTCTGAGAGTAAGCAAAATTTCCTGCAAGCCTGTTTTTATTTTCTTAGAGAAAGGCATCTGTACTTATGCAATTGTATTTTTAGAGATATCAGACAACTCTTTGCAAAACATAAATGTAAAAACGAAACATGACTGAAAATCTGATTTCATTAATTCATGTGCCCTGAATTGGCGAAATACAGTCAAAGAAACATATCTCCTGGAATGAGGAGATTGTTACAAATTGAGAAATAAAGTGTCGGCGGTGTTGACGAGGCTTTCAGGGAGCTTCCTCTTCTGCTATGACTCGTATGACAATGACGTTCTTCTCGTCTTGCTTTCTGGAGAGAGTTAATTCTGATTGAAGCTTGATCCTTTGGAAGCTTACCAAGTTGTATATAATACAGTCGAATTCAGAATGCAGTTGTTCGCTTATTCCCTTATTTTGCATGGATCTCCCTTTCGGGTTTTCAATCCATCGGGATACCCATTTTTGCCTGAGCTGTCCAATGCGGCTTTTCAACTCAGCGGGTGTACATTTTTTGTTCATTTTCCCTTGCTTTTGCCCGAGTCTTTTATTCTGTTTTTGACTCGCCGGGATGCCCTATTTTTGCCTGGACTTACATTCTGTTTTTATGTCCAGCGGGTCATTTTATGCGAAGTATTTTTTAACTGCATCTGAATTCACAGGGGATGGGAAATCTTCACCATCCATGGTGCTGAGCATCAGTGCTCCACCAGAGAAAACTTTCTTTACAACAAATGGTCCTTCATAATTTGGAGTCCATTTGCCCCTGTGGTCTGTATGGGGAGGAAGGATTCTTTTCAGCACAAGATCTCCTACTTGGTACTCTCGGTGCCTGACTTTCTGATCGAAGGCCTTCTTCATTCTCTTCTGATATAACTGCCCGTGACAGATTGCAGCCAATCTTTTCTCTTCGATCAGACTCAGTTGTTCGAATCGGGATCGAACCCATTCTGCTTCACTCAGTTTAACATCCATTAATACCCGCAACGAGGGTAATTCAACTTCAACAGGTAGGACTGCTTCCATACCATACACAAGCTGATACGGTGTTACCCCAGTGGACGTTCTGATTGATGTGCGATACCCATGCAAAGCAAATGGTAGCATTTCGTGCCAGTCTTTGTATGTGATTACCATCTTCTGCACAATCTTCTTGATATTCTTATTTGCTGCCTCAACAGCGCCGTTCATCTTTGGCCTGTAAGGAGAAGAATTGTGATGTTGGATCTTGAAGTCCCGGCACAGCTCTGCCATCATTTTGTTGTTTAAGTTGGAACCATTATCAGTAATGATTCGCTTGGGCACTCCATACCGACAGATGATATCTCTCTTCAGAAATCTGGCTACCACTTGTCTTGTAACATTTGCATATGAGGCTGCTTCAACCCACTTGGTGAAATAGTCAATGGCGACCAGGATGAATCTGTGGCCATTTGAAGCAGTTGGCTCAATCTTGCCAATCATGTCAATGCCCCACATGGCAAAAGGCCAAGGTGAAGACATGATGTTCAAAGGATTGGGAGGCACATGCACCTTATCTGCGTAGATCTGGCATTTGTGGCATTTTCTGGCGTAAGCACAACAGTCTGCATCCATTGTGATCCAGTAATAACCCGATCTTAACAACTTCTTAGCCATGGCATGCCCTCCTGCATGGGTACCAAAAGATCCTTCGTGCACTTCATGCATCAACAAATCTGCTTCCGTCTTGTCAACACATCTGAGGAGTATCATGTCAAAGTTCCTTTTGTATAAAGACCCATCAGTGTTCAGGAAGAAACTACCAGCAAGCCTTCTCAAAGTCTTCTTATCATTGGAAGATGCCCCAGGCGGGTATGTCTGATCCTCCAAGAAGCACTTAACATCATGGAACCAAGGCTTATCATCTTTTACAACATCCGCTGCAAATACATATGCTGGTCTATCAAGTCTAGACACTGAAATTCGGGGTACAAAGTTAGTCGTTTGAACTTTGATCATGGATGAAATGGTAGCAAGAGCATCTGCAAACTGATTCTCGTCCCGAGGGATATACTCAAGCTTGACGGTTGTAAAGAAAGTCAATAACCTCCTTGTATAATCCCTGTAAGGTATCAGATGATCTTGGTGGGTGTACCATTTCCCGTTGGTTTGATTGACTACCAAAGCTGAATCTCCGAATACGGTCAATGTTTTGATCCTGAGGTCAATGGCTTCCTCAAGACCCATAATGCAAGCTTCGTATTCAGCTTCGTTGTTAGTGCAGTTGAAAGTGAGTTTTGCCGAGAAAGGCATGTGAACCCCTTTAGGTGTAATGAGTACTGCACCAACACCACGACCATTCATGTTAACAGCCCCATCAAACATCATAGTCCATTCTTCCTCCGGGTCAGGCCCTTCAGTGTGAATAGGCTCTTCATGATCTTTTGATTTAATGAACATGATGTCTTCATCAGGGAAGTCAAACCTCATAGGCTGGTAGTCATCAATGGGTTGCTCAGCAAGATATTCAGATAGTACGCTGCCCTTGATGGCTTTCTGAGATGTGTACTGTATGTCGTATTCTGTGAGAATCATCTGCCATCTTGCAACCCGTCCGGTAAGAGCTGGCTTCTCGAAAATGTACTTAACTGGATCCATTTTTGAGATTAATAAGGTAGTGTGGGTCAACATATACTGCCTCAGTCGGCGAGCAGCCCACGCTAAAGCACAGCAAGTTTTCTCGAGCAGCGAATAACGTTGTTCGCAGTCGGTAAACTTTTTGCTTAAGTAGTATATTGCATACTCTTTTCGACCAGACTCGTCATGCTGACCTAGTACACACCCCATCGACTCTTCTAACACTGTCAAGTACATAATCAGAGGTCTTCCTTCTACTGGAGGCATGAGGATTGGAGGTTCTTGTAAGTACTCTTTGATCTTGTCAAAAGCCTTCTGGCAATCTTCGTTCCACCTGACCGTCTGTTCTTTTCTTAACAGCTTGAATAAAGGTTCACAGGTTGCTGTGAGGTGAGATATGAACCGCGAAATGTAGTTCAATCGGCCTAAGAACCCTCGAACTTCTTTCTCAGTTTTCGGTGCAGGCATCTCTTGGATGGCTTTGACTTTATCAGGGTCAATTTCAATCCCTTTTTCGCTTACAATAAATCCCAGCAGTTTACCGGATCGCACCCCGAATGTGCATTTGTTGGGGTTCAACTTCAGTTGGTACTTTCTCAGACGCTTGAACAGCTTGAGCAGATTCACCAGATGATCTTCTTCAGTAAGGGACTTGGCGATCATATCATCCACATAACATTCTATTTCCTTGTGGATCATATCGTGGAACAATGTCACCATAGCCCGTTGATATGTGGCACCAGCATTCTTCAGTCCGAATGGCATCACTTTGTAACAGAACGTGCCCCAAGGTGTAATGAATGTTGTCTTCTCCATGTCTTCAGGTGACATCTTGATTTGATTATACCCTGAAAATCCATCCATGAAGGAGAATACCGAGAACTGAGCCGTGTTATCCACCAATACATCAATGTGAGGTAATGGGAAGTCATCTTTCGGGCTGGCTCTGTTCAGATCCCGGTAGTCAACACACATTCTTACTTTGCCGTCCTTCTTAGGCACAGGTACTATGTTAGCAACCCACGGCGGATAGCTAGTCACAGCAAGGAACCCGGCGTCCCATTGCTTTTGTACCTCTTCCTTGATTTTCATGGCCATGTCTGGGCGAGTTCGGCGCAGTTTCTGTTTGACTGGTGGGCATTCTTCCCTTAGAGGTAGTTTGTGCACAACAATGTCGGTATTCAACCCTGGCATGTCTTGATACGACCAAGCAAACACATCAACATACTCTTGAAGCAGATCTATCAGCTGTCTCTTCACTGAGTCTTGCAGGCAGGCCCCGATTTTAACTTCTTTCACGTCTTCCTCCGTACCAAGATTAATCACTTCAATCTTCTCCTGGTGAGGAGTAATAACCTTTTCCTCTTGCCTTAACAACCTGGCTAGCTCTTCAGGAAGCTCATATTCTTCATCAACCCCTTCATCAGCTTGATTGATTGGATTGTCAAAGTCATACGATGTCATAGCCGTGCTGTTGTCGGTGCTGTCTGGAAGGCACTCTCTGCAAGGGTTAAGTTTGTTCATTTTAGTGATCTGACTTTAGTCTTATTTAGAAAAGTGAAATGAAGTTGTCATTTTGAAAACACTGCCATTTATTTTTTGTACAAAAAAGAAAAAAAGGAAAAACAGTGAACGAAAAGAAAAAGACGCGTTTGCAAAAAGATGTCTGATATTCTATTAATTGATCTTGTTTGCACAAAAAGTACAGATGGCCCGATTACAAAATGAGTCTTGTCATCTTGGGCAAGATGCAAGACTTTGATGCATGCTTATAAAATACAGGAAATAATAATTACTCTGATCGAGTAACTCTTATAATTTCCTGGGAAGACCAGTTCGAGACACTGCTCCCCGGGATCTTTGGACGAATCCAGCTTTCCAGGTTACGCTCCTCTTCCAGCTCGTCTTCCAGACAGTTGATAGCATCGGGGGTAAGCATCCCCCCACTGACAAAACCAGGCTCTCCAGCAGCCTTTGCTTGATGTTGAGTTGGTCTGTAACCCAACCCAAATTTGTCTTTCTTCTCCTCCACAGCTAAAACTTTGCCCCAGCCTAGGGCAGTTCCTTCCTCAACAACCTTCCGGGCTTGTTGGTATGATGACATGGAGACCCCAGATACAGCAGATGCTTCATTGACATTCAAAGCTTCAAACCCCTGGCTCATTGTTTCATGGATCTCTCCATCCATTTCAATGTACTTATATGTTGCCAGGTGGCTGACAAAAATGTCCTCCTCTCCACAGATTGTGACAACTTGGCCTTCCCACTCAAATTTTAACTTTTGGTGAAGGGTAGACGTTATTGCGCCGGCGGCGTGAATCCAGGGTCTACCCAACAAACAGCTGTAGGCGGGCTGAATGTCCATCACATAAAAGATAGTTTTAAAAGTCTGTGGGCCAATTGTCACAGGCAGCTCAATCTCTCCCAGAACCGATCTCTTAGAACCATCAAAGGCTCTTACCACCAAGTTGCTGGGTTTCAATGCCAATCCATCATATTCAAGCTTCACCAGAGCCTTCTTTGGTAAGACATTCAGGGAAGAACCTGTGTCCACCAGCACGTGAGAAAGGACAGCTCCTTTGCATTCCATGGTTATGTGCAAGGCTTTGTTGTGGTTGCGGCCATCCGCTGTCAAGTCAGAATTGGTAAACCCTAGCCCATTGCTAGCAGTAACATTACCAACCACGGTTTCCAATTGGTTGACAGTAATCTCCTCAGGCACGTAAGCTGCGTGCAAGACTTTAAGTAGTGCATTCCGATGGGCTTCGGAGCACATAAGCAGTGAGAGGATAGAGATTTTGGATGGCGTCTGGTGAAGCTGATCCACAATTTTATAATCACTCTTTTTGATGATCCGCATAAACTCATCAACTTCCTGATCAAATGGAGTTTTCAGGGCTTCTTTGGCAGCTGGATCTTCCTGCACCGGGCCTTTACCCTTTGCCTTGGCAGCAGCTTCTGCTTCGGCAGTAGGTCTTTGAACTTGTGAAGCAAAGAGACGTCCGCTTCGAGTGAAGCCTCCGCCTCCCCCCACATTACCTACTTGTGGTGCAGGTGTGGATGTTTCAAGAGTGATTCTTTTTCCTTCGCAGTACACGTCAGAGCCATAGTGCCAGGGGATGGCCCTATTGCTTTCATATGGTACTGGTCCAGGCACCGTGACAGTGACTGGACTGATTGCTGCTGCTGAAGGGACTGTTATTGTTTGTGGATCATAAAAGATTGTAACTGGTGCTCTGGTGGGAGCAGCACCTTCTGAATGGTAAGCGGAGTTATTTTCAGGATCATAGAATATGGTAACAGTAGAGACATCTTCATGATTGATTGCTGGTGTTGTAGGAGGTACTGTTGGAAGGACTGTTGTTGTTGTTGATGGAGATTCGAAATGGAATGAAGCTGAAGTTGTAGCAGGAGAAACTGTTGAAGTCTGATCATTTGGGAGGACAGGTGAAGTACTTGTTGATGGTGTTGATGAATTGTCGGGAACAATAGTTGCTGCATTTGTAGGAGGTTCTGAAACCGTTGTTGATGAAGTTGTCGGATTTGTCGGAAATGATGTAGTGATTTGTAGCAGGCCACTCTGAATAAGGCTGTCAATGCCATTCCTTAGGTGCTCACACCCATTCCATGAAATATTGCAATAGGGGCACCCTAGTTCACACCCCGGAAATATTTGATTTTCGCGGAGTTGAGCTTTGATTTCCACCAATGGTGTCCTGATCTGATCCACACTGGTTATTAAATAAGACGGTTGGTCTTCTTCAATAGCATTAATTCGGGGACCACCATGGTTCGGCATAGGGTTTTTATTAACATTGGGCGGAGGTGCAAAATTCAGAGCCTTGGAGTCTACCAAGTCTTGTACCTTCATATGCAGAGCTCTGCATTTTTCTGTACTGTGACCAGGTGCGTTGGAATGAAAAGCACACCTAGCATTGGAGTCATAGTTTCTTGGTAGACTGTTGGGATCCGGAGGTGCCAACGTTCTTAGCTCAACTAGGTTGAGTTTCAGAAGTTGTGGCAGCAAGGCAGCATACGGCATTGGGATCGGGTCGATCGCTCTGTTAGCTTGAGATGGCCTCTGTTGGAATGGCCTCTGTTGACTGTTGTTGTTGGAGTTGTTGTTGTTGTAGTTTCTTGGAGGATATTGATTCTGCTGATACTGAGGTTGTTGTTGGAAATTTTGTTGCGGAGGTTGATAGACTGGCTGAGGATGAGCTGGAGCAGGGATAGTGACTGCTGCTATTGTCCTTTGAACATATTGGGGCCTACCCCTGTTGGTGTGAATGGCATTGGTCTCGCCAGCTCTTCTCGGGCCTGCAAAAGGCTTTCTTGTACCACTGGACGAGCTTGCACCGTTATCAGAGATCTTACCCATTTTCAACAGGCTTTCAATTCTTTCCCCAGCTATGACAACATCTGCGAAGCTTGTGGAAGAGAAAGCAGCCAACCTGTCAATATACGTTCCCTGGAGAGTGTTCATAAACATATCTGCCATTTCTCTCTCAGACATTGGCGGTTGAACGGCAGCAGCCAATTGCCTCCATCTTTGAGCATATTCTCTGAAGCTCTCCCTAGATGACTGTGACATTCCCATTAGGAGAGTCCTGTTGGGTGCCATATCTAGATTATACTGATACTGTCTGATGAAGGCCTCTGCCAGGTCCTTCCAGCATCTCACAGTTGCCCTTGTCAAATGGGAATACCATTCCCTCGATGCTCCAGTCAAGCTGTCTTCGAAGTAGAACATCCAAAGTTTCTCATCCATTGTATAGGCCTTCAGCCTTCCCAGAAATGATTGCAAATGAGTCCGGGGGCATGAAGTCCCATTATACTTTTCGAAACAAGGAGGTTTGAACTTATGGGGGATCCTGACCCCTTCTACCAAACCCATGTCCATGACGTCGAACCCCAAAGAATTTTGAGATTCTAAGGACCTCAACTTCTCAGCTATTTCATCCAGCCGCCTATCATAAGTTTCCTCTCCAGCACCCATTACTGTAAATTGGTCCTCCTGAGGATCTTCTTGAAGTACTCTCCCTGCTGTGGCAGTCCCTTGTATATTGACTGGGATGTTGGCCTCTGGATGGAGATGGGGTCCAAAAACTGGGGGATTGACATGAGGTTGGACCCTCTCGTTGTTACTTGTGCCAGCAGTCCCCACATGGGGCTCATCTTGATTCCTCCCTTCTACCAAAGTTCTGAGCCTCTCTTGGCTTTGAGCTAAGTTGTTCATCACTTCCATGAATTGTGTTATCTGGGTTCTCATCTCCAGTCTTTCGTTTTCCATCTGGTTTCTGACCTCCGTAAGGTCTTGCTGCATCTGATCCATCTGAATTCCCGGAAGGTTGTTTCTAGTTGGGTACCTGTGTGGCCTGCTGAGGGGAAATACCCGGCGGCGAGCAATAATTCCTGAGATTCACAACAGGGGTTAGCAACAACAAAACAAAAAACCTACAAAACAAACAAAAGGGTTAGCATGCAATGCAGTTATGCTTATTTGTTCTCAAGGTATCCGGTTTGGCCTTCAGTTTTGACCCTTCCAGACCCTTGAAGATGATGCTGTTGAAGTTGCTTTTGATGTGAACCCAGATAGAAATCAACACAAATATATTACAAAGGTGAAATAATACAACTTGTTCAAGTTACAACACAAGCCCTTAAAGGGGTCAACATACATCACAAAAAACAAAAGTACATGGAAAAGGAACAACAACAAGCAAATGATCAAACTCCAAGGCCAAACTCATCCTCACGAACTTCCTTAAGAAGTGCTTCGGTCACAGGATCAGCCGGATGCTCCGTGAGACCTCTGATGAGAAGGTTTCTTGTTGCGACAGCTGCAGTCAACTTCCTGTTCTGACTTTGGTCCTTAGACCTCTTCACTCCAGCTCTGATTTCTAGCTCTGATATTTCCTTCTGGGCTGCTGCCAGGGCTTTTTCCATCTGCTCCATCTTGTCTTGAGCTCTCTTGTCTTCTAGAGTACGGGCCTCAGTGATCCGGACCCACCTGGCCTGACTCTCTTTCAAATACAAGTCTGTCCTTGCTCTCTGAAACTGGGCTTCTTTACAAGCATTCTTCAGAATCTGTTCACCAGCTTTAGACTTGTTGATATAATCTCCAGACTTCTCAATTTTAGTCAAGTGTTCCACTCTCAATTTCTCCAATCTCTCAATTTCCCTCACACCTTCACTCCTCTCCCGGAGGGTCTTCTGCAAAGCCTGGGTTAACTTCTCGTTTCTTTCCTTCAAGCTCTCAAACTCCTCCAAACTGATAGTGGCAGGGGGTGGTGCTGAAGATGACTCAGGCATGTCTTCTATGGTAAAGGGCATTCCAGAGAATTGGGCCCTAGCATGGGACCACTCATAATATTGGACTGATGCCACATTATTGCACTTCCCCAAAATGGTGATTCCCTTGGTTTGAACATGATCCCAGGCCCAGGCAGCCTGTCTAACAACAGCCAAACTAACCTTGTTCTCACAGTAGAGGGTCTCAACCAAGTCTTGTTCCCTAGGAGTATGAACCAGTGCATAGCCTAATTGCCTCTTGAACAGCAGAGGGTTGTAATTGATACTTCCCTTAACTCCTATTAAGGGCACATTGGGAAAGTGCCCACAGCTGGTGATTATATCTCTGCCCTTGGTGCTTTGAGTGCACCATCTGATGTCTGCTGAAGTTAGGACAGTGAGTCTCTTAGCCCAGTTGCTTTGCTGATGAGGGTTGAGGAATGCATCTGTTCTGGGTAGATGCTTGAGAAGCCAAGTATGAAATAATGGAGCACAACACCTCACTAGCCTCCCCCTCTGCTTCTCATTCTTCTGATGTACTGAGTAATAGAGATCACCCAGTAAAGTTGGCACAGGGTTCTTCAGGATGAACAAGTGGATTGCATTCTTGCTGATGAATCGAGGCTCATCTGCAAACAACACAATCCCATATATGCATAAGGCCAGCAAAGCACAAACAGTTTTCCACTCCCCCAAGGAGGCCTTCAGACTAGCTTGAGAAATTAAGAAGTCCAGATGAAATCCAGGGATCCCAGCTTTAGAAGTCATGTGTTGCTCAACCAAAACAGGCTCCAGGTGCAAGGCTTTTGCTATCTCTCCATTGCTGGGAAAGACCATTTCAGGGTTGAAGGGGATTTCTCTCTTGATAGGAAAACCAATCAAAGATGAGTATTCTTCTAATAGAGGACCCAACTGAAAGTCTTGAAAGGTGAAACATCTCAATGGAGGGTCATAAAACTGAATACAGGTGTGGATGAGGCTCCTCTGTGAAGGGTCTAGATCCATGACCATGTCCAGTATATCTCCATAACTCTCCCTGAACAAGGGTATGTGATCTGGAGTGATCAGGGTTTGGATCCTCCTGACGTCTGATAAGTCTGGTTGGAAGAAATGATAGGTGATGTTGCTTTTCTTTGGAGCCATAAGTGCCGAGACTGAGTAGAGTGTTGATGAAGATGCTGAGGAGTGGGCCACTGGCTGGCTAGTGCAAGTAACTGAAGTATGTGGCTGACAAACTGAAGCAAGTGCTGGTGGAGATAGGTCAATACTGCAGATGGGGTCAAAACCAAAACCAAATGAAAATGGATACCCTGAAACACAAATAAGCACATGTTAATATGATGCAATGAGTATGTATGCAAAATGAAATGCAAGGGTTTGTGACTGAGCTGGATCTGATTAACTGCCTTGATATAGGTCCATGTGTGTTCAACAAATCCAGATGGAGGTCTAAAAATCCAGTAACCAGGATGGGGGACTCAAATAAAGAGCCATATGTCCAGGGTTTTAGAATCACAAGAACTATCCAACATGGAGCATTCTTAACAAAGTCAAAGTAACAGGGTGTTCTGAGGTCAAGGTACCTGCAAACCTGTAAACAGCCCAACCCCCTCACAGGTGGTGATCTAGAACAAGGATCCTCAGACTTGGATCAGTTATGAGAAGCGTAAACACTTCTAACCCGGAGGTACAGTGTTTACAATAACCATAACAATTCCTCCTCTAATTCACCTCAGTTTCTGAAGGTCAGTACTAAAAGGTCATCCAGACTTAGCAGGCTTCCCAGATAGCCCTAGCATTGCAGGAAATCTGCAACACAGAGTTCTCAAGAAGAAACCCATATCTGAACCGTGTTTCATATTCCCGCACCAGACCGAAATGGAATGGGAAAGAATATGATTCACTCTAGCCTAGGTGTCACTCAGGTCCCAGGTATAGGACCTTAACTCTCAATGAATCACCCACCCACCAAGGCAAACAACCAGATCCAGCCAGCAGCAATGACAGTATGATATAAATAAATGCAATAAAGAAAGCAATAAATAAAGCTGTACATAAAGCAGTAAATAAAGCAAATATACACATACAGATAGCACATAACACCCCCAATAAACACAAATCAAACAAGCGCTAGGAGGAACCCACAAAAAGAACCAGAAGCCCTGGTTGCAGTATAAGGCTCCCCAGCAGAGTCGCCAAGCTGTCGCTCCCGACAAATGAGAATGGATCAGATGAAGGTACAGACGCGAACGGTCGGCGAGAGGGACAATGAGAACACACAGCCGTGAACTCACTGGAGAATGAATAGAGTCGCCAGCTAGGCATTTTTATCCCGGAGGAAAGGTAATGCTGCATAAACCTAGAAAGAGATGGATAAGACGGTTGCGAACCAGAGAGACTGAGAAAGGGGGTTGGTTACAACCTGGGAAGGTATTAGCACCCAGATTGTCCGTCGTACTCGACGGGATCCACGCTTGAAAGATTTGTGTTTTAAAGGGGTAGTGTCAGTGCAATCTGTGTATAAAATAGCTGGAAAAAGATGTACAGGTGTCAGTGTAAAGTGAAGTGAAGTGTATAAATGATGTGTCAGTGTAAAAGAGAAAGAGGTGAAATGCTCATGATAATGAGGCTTAAAGAATGAAGCTGGAAAGAGGGGGAATATACAGAGACTTTTGTTCGATAACTGTTAAGTTATGCCTACGTATCCTCTCGTGCAATGAGGAAGTCAGAACACCGTAGTTCGACCCAAAGAGACTGAAAGATGAATTGACTTGTGAACTGCTTGCTTGCCTATGCTCAAGTGTATGATCTGTCTGGCACAGATGCTGACTGTCTTGCATTTAGACGGAAGAAGCGAGTTCTCGATTGTGAGTGAAGATGATGAGAAAAGAATCCCGGAGGAGACGATTATTGTTTGTTTTTGAGTTTTCAGTCTTTTATTGCTTTTGAAAATTTGCCATAAATTAATGAGCTTAAGCCTGAACCAATGGGTTAGTAAACTCATCACATCTTCCCTCTGATTAGGGGTAATGAGAATACTTTAGGTGTGAAGTCAGATTCTCACACTTAATCACCCTTGGTGTAGGATTAAGATCATTAACCTACTTGTGATTATTTAGATGTTTTTGTGATTTTGTTTAGTGTTGAGTAATGAGGTTAAGCCATAATCAGGGATTAAACAGACTCATTACACCATCCTAATAGAAGGATAATAGATGAGAATGTTTAAGCTGAGGAAAGCTCCTCAACTTAATCCATGATTAGGGATTAAACTCATGACAAAACAAGCCTTTGATTAAGTGGATTTTATTTAATGATATGATGATGAAGTGTTTTTTATGATTTGTAAGACAACTTGAGGGGGACTTGTCCATTAACACTAGGGTTAGTCCTTCTTAACCAATTAAGGAAGAATTAGAACCCTAATGCAATGCCCAAGTTACAAGTGTGATGTCTTGATGATTATTAAGTGATTTGATTAAAGGAGTTAAACACATTAAGGGTCTAACACTTAGGATTAAAGTTATACACTCCATCCTAATAGAAGGATGCAGGCATAAGCTTAATCACAAAGCCTTAAAGCCTTTAGGGTCTAGTCCCTGATTATGAGGTGAGAAGAGAAGACTCAAGAGAGACACAAAGGTAAAAACTATGGGGGGAGGACTAATCAAAACTCTAATTCATTGTCATGCTTGGTTGATCCTAAGGTTTGTGAGGTTTTCAAGAACAATCTTCAGAGGAGCCACCAGGAAGCAGATGAATAAGATCAAGAGAAGCAAAGTGACTTGCTTCATTCAAGAAGTCAAGTCACTTGAAGAAAGAAAGTGGGAAGAACAAGAATGAGCAAGCTCAATCTCAAACACATATAAAATGCAGCAATGGATGCAAGCAAGATGAAAAGAAAAGGTATGAGAAGTGAAGGCAAATCCACTTCCCAAGTTTACTTACCACCTGAAATGTTAGAAAGAAATGCAATGCGATGCTAAATGAAATGAAATGATAAGATGCAAAGCAAAACCAGAAGCATGTTGGTGATGAAAATGATGTTATGAGGTGCTGCAAACATGAGGCAAAGCATGGGGATGTTCATACAAGCTTATGAATGCAAATGATGCAAGCTAAGGAGCATGAACAAGCATGAAATGTTATGAGGCATACAAGACAAATGACATGGTAAATATGTAATGCAATGATCAAACATGTTTTCTATATGTCTTAAGATGTCAAATGGATCACAAGAATGCACAAAATGCAAAGACAAGTCATGTTATGCAAGGAAATGCAAGAAGGATGCAAGAGAAAGCCCAAATTAGGGTTTATGAATCAAACATCAAACAAAAACCCAAAACAGGAGCAAACCCTAAGATAAAAAATGGAAAATTGTACCCAAAGAAACCCTAGACCTATAATGAACCACTGCCCAAAGGGGAGCTCTCAACTCTCAACCAAACTCAAGTTATGAATTTTCTAAGTTATTAGGGTTTTTTAGGGTTCTTAACAAAAGAAATGCCAAACAATTTGAAAATGCAAGAACAATTCATGGCCTTTTTATCTTTGAAGATACATGCTAAACACAATACCATGCAAGAAGAACCAATGTCTCAACCTTCTCCAATAGGCAGAAATGAATTTTTGAATCCATGATCAAATTAATGCATAAAATATGATTTAATTCAATGAAAAATTCTTAAAATGCATCAAGATCAAAAAAGAAATTTGGTTTGAAGGTTGGACAATGTTTCTAAATGTCTTAGAACATTTCATGAATTTTTTTGTAATTTTTAAATACCTAAAAGTATTTTTAATTAATTAATTCTCATTAATCAATTAAAAATAATCTTTTAAACATTTAAAAATACTTTTTTAATGATAAAAATAAAATAAAAAATGTTTTTGTGTCATAAAAATTAATAAAACCTTAAGGAAAAAGTTTCATAATTTTTAAGATTTTTTTGCTATTTTAAATTAATTATGCAATTTAAATGAAAGAAAATGAATTAAAAATTAAATAAAATAAAAAGTAATCAGATTGGATGGGTGAGATGCGTCCTGGATTCAAATCTGTTGACTGGCGCGTGAATGAAGGGTGGAGATTGCATCTGACTTAATTATCCTAATTAATAATTAATTAAACTAATGAAAAAGATTAGGGCAAATCAAACTGATCCTGGCCTTCTATCTGCGCGCGAAGTCAAACAATTCCACGCAATCAATGGTTCAAATTCAAACTGACATTAATGACTGGATTAAGCCCTAATTACACTCAGGCTGCCGGAGAAGACTTCCGGTCGTCTTCTCCGGCGAGCACTTCCCCTGAAAAACTCCCATCTTCCTCAAAACGTATCAAAAGTGAAATCTAAACATATAGAAATGAACCCCGTGATCTCCTGAATCAAAACCCTAACCCCAAACAAATTTATTCTTCATCAATCACATGAATCGAAAGCAAACATTTTTAGGGCAAACCAGTTTCAGAGTCAAATTAAATGCTCAAATCACAACCATTTTCAAAACCAATGGTACCAGGATGATCAGTGAAACAAATGGAACAAGTTTGTAACATGAGAAACCATTTCTGGAAAAATAAATTTCAGGCTACCTGAGATTTGAAGCTTTCAGTTTAGGAACTTTCTGGCCTTCTCTTTATGTGCAAACCACTCCTTAGGACCCCTTGATGATGTTTGAATACCTTAGAACAATTTATGTAGGCTGGTTGATGAGTTTCGAAAGCTCCTGCTTCAAGCTCAGTCAACAATGGCTATGGTGATTCTGACTGATTCAGGCCACTGTGAATGATGGTTTATGGTCCAGGTGATGTATGGAGAAGCTTTGCAAGGTTTGTTTGGCTGTTTGTGGGCTAGGGAGGGAGATTCGAATGAATCTGCAGAATGAGGATGAAGAATGGCAGTGGGGTGCTTTTGCTGTTTCAGGCTTATGCTTTGGGTGGTTTCTACTCAATGATACATGGTGAGTTGAATGGAGGAAAAGGTTTTTGTGTTTGCAAGCTGTGGAGAGGAATTCGAAAGCTTATGCAAAATGGAAGGTTTTTGTGAATGTGATGAATGAGTTGGTCTCAGCCTTGCTTAGTGTTATGTTTAGCTTGCAAATGGATACAATAAACAAATCTGATTGGCTGGATGATGTGACTTGTGCTTTATGGATAGGTGTAGCCACTTTTGCTCAAAGTCCACTTTATGTGTAAGGCAAGTATGGTGAGGTGCTAGGCAAGTACAAGGCATGGGCTATGCGCAGCAAAATGAGGGGAAAGAGTCAGCTTGGTCCAGCATTCAAGGCAGCAAGTTGGTAAAGCATGATCATGAGTTTTTTGCAAGTTGTGACATTTTGGTTCACATGTGATTCTTTGTCTAACCAAACATGAAACCATGGGCAATCTTGGTTCATTTCTGATTTTTAGGACTTAGAGAATGTTTATGTGTTGGTTTAAAGTGAATTAGAGGCTGCAATATGCATTGGCCCAAGACTTTGCAAAATTCTCACTTAGGGCATGCCTTGAAAATTAATGATTTTAGCCAACTTTGCATTGCCATAAATTTTGATTCAAGAAGAGTTTGATCATGTTCTTGTACTTTTTGAAAAGGGAAAGATGAGATCTACAACTTTCATGACCAAAGTTTTTTCATTTGAAGCCTTTTTGGATCAAGAATCAAGGCTTGAAAAATGACCTAAAATGATGCATTCTTGAAAAGTCAACTATGCCCAAAAAGTCAACATTTGCAAAAACCCTAAATTCTTGATTTCTATGAACTTCAACCTCCTTCCATGATCAAATAAAGATCATATACACTCAAAATGATGAAGATCACCCATTGGTTGGGTCATTGGGGGCCTCAGATGCCCTGATTTTGCACTGACTTGTCTGAAAAGTCAACTCTTGATCAGATGACTTCCCCATGGAATTTCTTCATGAAAATTGATATGCATATTCCCTATAACATATATAGACCAATGGAAACAAGAATGACAAAAAAAAATTGGGGTTATGGCCTCTGAAACCAAAACCCTAATTTTCAGTCAACTGTGCAGTTCATCCTGGCTCTGCATCCACTCAAACCCTAGTTCTTGTGATTCCTCTGCATTTTTGACTTTGAGGAGATGGAATATGATATAAGAACATACATGGATCCCTTTGAAGTGATTGATGGCCTTTGGAGTGGCTCAAGAAGCTCTTGGATTGCTCAGATCACAAACCCTAGGTGCAGATGACTTTGAATCTATGCAGTGAATCAAAAATGTGGTATGTGAGATGATATGGTTGTGTTTATGCATATGAGGATGATCACAAGCCATGGTGTGAATGGGTGAGGGCAAATTTGGGGTGTTTACAGAATGCAAGTACATGAAAGATGGATGCAAAGGAAAGCAAGAATTAGGGTTTATACACAATATGCAATGCAAAAATTCAAAATCAGAAGCAAATGACATGACAAAAAAAATTGAAAATGGGATCAAAGGGATCCTAACACTGCACAAGTTCACTGCCCAAAGGAGGGGACCTAACTCCTAGCCTAATGGGTGTTATGATTTTCTCAAGCCAACTAGGGTTTCAAGGCACTTCAAAAGGAAAAATGCTCATTAAATTGAAAATGAAAGATAAATTCAAACCAAATTTACCCTAGAAACTACATGCTATGAAGAATGCAATACAAGAAGAACCATCATCAAACTCTTCATGGTTAGGCAGAATGAATTTTTTCAAGTTAGGACCAAAATATTGCCTTTAAATAACTTTTATTCCAATGAAAAATGTCAAAATACATCAAGGACCAAAAAGAAATTTGTTTTGAGAGTTTGATAATGTTTCTAAATGTTTTAAAATGCAATGTGAATTTTTTGGTGATTTTTAAATACCTAAATGCATTTTTAATTAATTAATTTCCATTAACTAATTAAAAATAAACATTTAAATGATTTAAAAATAATTTTTAATGCAAAAAATAAAAATAAAAATATTTTTGGGTTCTGAAAATTAATAAAAGGTATGACAAAAAATTTCAGAATTTTTTAATGTGTTTTACTATTTTTTAAAATTCGTGGAAATTAAATACAAAACAAATAAAATAAAAATGAAATTAAATAGAAAATGAGAAAGTCAACTAATCTGAAGGCCTAGATTCAAACTCAAGGGGGCGGGAATTGACTACGCGCGCGAACGAACGGCTGAAATTCAAACTTCCCTACTTATGATTAAGCCCTAATCCTGAACCCTAATCACTTTCAGATGACCGGAACAGTGTTCCGGTCATCTTCTCCGGCCAGCCAAAACTCCAATCTCACTCAATACGCATCAAAACTTCATCAAACTCTCCAGAATCAACCCTTAGACATCACTAAATCTAAACCCCACAACAAAAATCATTTATTTTTCATGAATCAAGAGAATCAAACCAAAACACATTTCACGGGCAAAGTTTCAGAACAACATAAAATCCTCAAAACTCAACCA
Organism: Lathyrus aphaca; assembly: GCA_963966055.1. Lineage (NCBI taxonomy): Eukaryota > Viridiplantae > Streptophyta > Magnoliopsida > Fabales > Fabaceae > Lathyrus > Lathyrus aphaca. The sequence continues at coordinate 129,858,949 of OZ014525.1, forward strand.
TTTTCAAAAATGAAAGCATTAACATGATCAGAGCAACATGAGGAACAAGTTTATAACCTAAAATCAAGCTTCTGGAAAATTTGTTCTAAAGGTTACCTGAGCTGAAGCTTTCGAAAGTGGCACTGTTTGGCTGCTTCTTTGCTTCAAAACTTCTCCAATGATCTCCCTCAAGTGTTTGTGATACTTAGCTGGAGTTTTTGTGGCCTCAAAATGAAGATTGCAGGAGCTCAGTTTGTGCAAGGTGAAAATCGTATTTCTGATTGTGGGCCTTTTAGAGCAAGGAAATGGTTGGGAAATGATCAGAGGATCATGGTGAGTGATTCTGTGAAGTTTGTTTTGAGGTTTCAGGCTTGTGTATTGAGATTCGAAGAAAAATGCATAAGAGAGGATTTTGGAGAATGTTGTGTTATGAGATGTTTCAGCTTCCAAGATTGTGTGAAATGTGATCCATGAGGCATGTATGTGAAGCTGTGATTGGTCAGAGTAGTTGGTGTGGCTCAGTTTGATTGGTATGGCCCAAGTTGCAAAAAGTCATGGTTAGGTGTCCTTTGAGGTATGGGCAAGTTCAGGTCAATGACAAAGGGGTGTCATGCGCAGCAAGGATCAAGGGCAACCATGGAATTCAGATTGAGGCCAATTAGCAAGTGGATTGAAGCTTATGAGTGGTTTTGCAAATTTGTGAACCTTTGGCCCTTTTGAGATTTCTTAATGATCAAGGCATGAAAATGGGTGATTCTTTGGTGCATTCTGAATTTTAGGTCATACATTGTGTCTATATGATGATTAGAAACCACTTTGAAGTCATGAGAATGCTTGGCATGAGGTTTTGCAACTTTCCTCCTTTGGTGCAAAAGTGAAAATTTAGTGATTTTGTCCAACTTTGCAAGGCCATAACTTTTGATCCAAAATGAATTAGAATGAGTTCTTGTACTTTTTGAAAAGGGAATGATCCAATCTACAACTTTCATGACCAAAGTTTTCTCATTTTAAGCATTTTTGAATCAAAAAGAGGAGGTTGAAAAACTTTCCCAAAATGGCAAGTTTACATTGTAAGTCACTTTCCCAAAGAGGCAATTTTGCAAATGGCTTGATATTCTTCAATTTTGTGAACTTCTAACATCTTCTATGATCAAATAAAGATCATACACATTCAAAATGATGGAGAAACCCCTTTGGTTGGGTCACTGGGGGCCTCAGATGCCCTGATTTTGCACTGACTTGCTCAAGAAGTCATCTCTTGATCAGATGCCTTCCCCATTGAATTTCTTCATGAAAATTGATATGCATGATCCTCATAACATATAGAGACCAATAGAAGCAAGAATGACCAAAAAAATTGGAGTTATGGCCTCTGAAACCAAAACCCTAATTTTAGGTCATCTGTGCAGTTAAACCTGGCTCTGCTTCCATGCCTTTCTCAGTTCTTGTGATTTATTGGCTTTCTTGGCATTGTGGGGATATAATATGATTCTTGAACATACATGGACCCCTTTTAAGTGATTGATGACCTTTGGAGTGGCTCAAATGGCTCAGGGATGGCTCAGATCACAAACCCTAGATGCAGATGACTTAGAAACAATGCAGTGAAGCAAAAATGCAATATGAGATGACATGATTGATCTTATGCATATGAAAAGATCACAAGCCATGGTGAAATGAGTGAGGGCAAATTTGGGGTGTTTACAAGCAGCTTCTGCTTCAGCAATGGGTCTTGGAATTTGCGAGGCAAAGAGACGTCCGCTTCTAGTGAAGCCTCCGCCTCCCCCACATTGTCTATCTGAGGTGAAGAAGTTGATGATTCTAAAGTGATTTTCTTCCCCTCTCAGTACAGATCTGAGCCATAATGCCAAGGGATGGCACTATTGCTTTCGTAAGGAACTGGCCCGGGCACTGTGATAGTGACCAGACTGATAGCAGCTGCAGAGGGGACCACAATGGTGTGTGGATCATAGTATATGGTAACTAGTGCTCTGACAGGAGTGGCATTTTGTCGTGAGTTGTTGGAAGGAACATTTGCAGGATCGTAGTATATTGTAACCGTTGAGACACTTTCATTAATTGCTGTTGATGTTGTAGAAGGTACTGTTGACTGGATGGGGGTTGAAGTTGTAGCAGGAATGGTGACTGAACTTGTATCCGTTGAAGTGATTGATTGAGCGGTTGTTGGAGTTGTAATAGAATCCGTTGGAACAATAGTTGCTGACGTTGTAGGAGTATTTGTGATCGTTGGTGAAGGAATTTTTGGAGTTGTAGGTGCTGTTGTCGTAATCTGAAGGATACCATCCTTAATAAGGCCATCTATGCCATTTCTCAGCCTTTCACACCCATTGACTGCAATATTGCAATACCCACAGCCGAGCTCACACCCGGGGAACACTTGGCATTCTAAAAGCTGAGCTTTGATTTCCACCAACGGTGTTCGAATTTGTGCAACACTGGTGATCAAGGTGGATGGTTTGCCTTCCTCAATAGCATTAATCCTAGGCCCGTTGTGACTAGGCATTGGATTCCTTGTGTAATTTGGAGGAGGTGCAAAGTTGAGAGCTTTGGAGTCCACCAGGTCTTGGAATTTCATCTGTAAGGCCCTGCATTTTTCAGTGTTATGCCCCGGTGCGTTTGAGTGGAATGCACACCTGGCATTGGCATCATAGTTCTTTGGCAAATTAAGAGGATCTGGAGGTGCCAATGTCCTTAACTCAACTAGGTTGAGCTTCAGGAGTTGTGGCAAGAGTGCAACATACGGCATTGGGATTGGGTCAATTACCCTGTTTGCTTGTGATGGCCTTTGCTGGAAAGGACGCTGTTGTTGGTTGTTATTGCTATTGTTGTAGATTCTCTGTTGCGGATAATGAACTTGTTGTTGATACTGTGGTTGTTGTTGTTGAGGATATGATGATTGTTGTGGCATTGGAGCTGGAATGGTAACAGCTGCTACTGATCGGTGTGCATACTGAGGCCTGCCCCTGCTTGCATGAATGGAATTTGTCTCACCGGCTCTTCGGGGTCCCACAAAAGGCTTTCTGGGATTGCTGGATGAACTTGCACCACTATCGGAAATTTTGCCCATCTTTAATAGACTTTCAATCCTTTCACCAGCTATGACCACATCAGCAAAACTGGTAGAGGAGAAGGCAGCCAGTCTATCAATGTAGGTCCCTTGCAATGTATTCATGAACATGTCAGCCATTTCCCTCTCTGACATGGGTGGTTGGACAACAGCAGCAAGCTGTCTCCACCTTTGGGAATATTCCCTGAAGCTCTCTCGGGAAGATTGAGACATTCCCATCAGGAGGGTCCTGTTGGGAGCCATGTCCAGGTTGTATTGATATTGTCGGATGAAAGCCTCAGCCAAATCCTTCCAGTATCTTATGGTGGCTCTAGACAAGTGCGAATACCACTCTCTCGAAGCCCCAGTCAGACTGTCCTTAAAATAGAACATCCATAGCTTTTCATCCATGGTATACGCCTTAAGTCTTCCCAGGAAAGACTGCAGATGAGTGCGAGGACAGGAGGTACCATTGTACTTTTCAAAGCATGGGGGTTTGAATTTGTGGGGAATTCTCACCCCATCTACTAAGCCCATGTCCATCACATCAAAGCCCAAAGAATTCTGAGACTCCAAAGATCTTAATTTCTCAGCAATTTCGTCCAATCTCCGGTCATATACCTCATCTTCAGCCCCCATAACAGTAAATTGTTCTTCTTGGGGATCCTCCTGCAAGATTCTTCCCCCAGCAGTATTACCTTGCACATTTCTCGGGATATTAACTTCTGGATCCAGATGAGGTCCAAATACTGGTGGATCAATACGAGGCTGGCCTCGTTCATTGTTGCTAGTTCCTCCTGTTCCAAGATGAGGCTCTTCAGGAGTTTGTCTTTCCACCAGCTCTCTTAACCTTTCTTGACTCTGGGCCAAGCCAGTCATCACTGCCATGAATTGAGACATCTGATTTCTCATCTCTACTCTCTCATTGGCCATCTAATTTCTGACCTCAGTCAGATCCTGCTGTACTTGTTCCATTTGAATACCGGGAAGGTTGTTACGAGTCGGGTACCGGTGCGCGTGGTTGACAGGGAACACTCGGCGACGAGCAATGTTTCCTGAGATCACAACAAAGTTAGAAACAAAGATAATAACAATACCTACAAAACAAAAACAAAGTTAGTATGCAATGCAGTATGCTTATTTGTTTTCCAAGGTATCCGGTTTGGTTCTTGGTTTCGACCTTTCCAGACCTCGAGGAAGATGCTTGATATTGTTGAGAGAAAGCCCATATGAAAACAAACTAACATATATTACAAATGATGAACAATACATAGTTTGTTTTACAATACATGCCCATTGAGGGTCAAAATACAACAAAAGAGAAAAAAAGTACATCAGATGGAAACAAACAACAAGCAAAGGGTCAGACATCCAGTCCAAACTCATCCTCTCTGACCTCCTTCAGGAGTGCCTCAGTCATTGAACCAGTTGGGTGCTCTGTAATGGTCCTAATGAGGAGGTTCTTGGTAGCAATGGCAATGGTTAGCCTTTTATGCCTGTCCTGGTCCTTTGACCTCTTCAATCCTGCTCTGAGTTTCAGCTCTGAAATCTCCTTCTGGGCTGCCAACAAAGCTTCCTGCTACTTCTTCTCATTGGCCTCTAGTTGTTCAATCTTGGCTTGAGTCTTCTGGTCTTCTTGTGTACGGGCTTCGGTGATCCTGACCCACCTAGCCTGACTCTCTTGCAGATAGTGCTCAGCCCTAGCTTTCTGAATTTTGGCCTCCTTACAGGCATTCTTCAATATCTGTTCCCCAGCTCTTGCTTTCCTGATATAGTCCTCTGTCTTCTCAATTTTGGCAAGATGCTCAACCCTAAGCTTCTCCAATCTCTCAATGTCCAGACGACCATCACTCCTTTCCCAAAGAGTCTTCTTCAAGGCTTGAGATAGGTTCTCATTCCTTTCCTTCAGCTTCTCAAATTCTTCTAGGCTGACAGTTGCTGCTGGCTGTACCGTGGATGGCCCAGGTATGTCTTCCAAGATAAAAGGCATTCCGGTAATTCGAGCTCTAGTACGGGACCAGTCATAGTATTGAGCTGAGGCAACATTATTACACCTTCCAAGGATAGCCACCCCCTTTGTCTGGATGTTGTCCCAAGCCCAGGATGCTTGTCTGACAGCAGCTGAATTAGGCTTTACTTCACAATACAGGGTCTCAGCTAAATCTTGCCCTCTGGGAGGGTGAACCAAAGCATATCCCAGTTGTCTCTTGAACAGCAAAGGATTGTAGTTGATGCAACCCTTTACTCCAATCAGAGGCACATTTGGATATTGTCCACAGCTGGTGATAATGTCCTTGCCTTTGGTGCTCTGGGTGCACCATCTAATATCATCTGAAGTCAAGGCAATGAGCCTTTTAGCCCAATTCTTCTGTTGGTGAGGATTCAGGAAGGCATTTGACTTAGGCAGGTGTCTGAGCAGCCAGGTGTAAAACAAAGGAGCACAACATCTCACCAACTTCCCCCTTTGTCTCTCATTCCTCTGATGAATGGAGTAGTAAAAATCTCCTAGTAATGTGGGCACTGGGTTCTTTAGAAGAAACAAATGGATGGCATTCTTGCTGACAAATTTGGGCTCATCTGCAAACAGTATAGCCCCATATATGCTTAAGGCTAACAATGCACAGACTGCCCTCCACTCTCCCAGTGAAACCTTCAGGATGGCCTGAGAAATCAAGAAGTCCAAATGCAAACCAGGGATCCCAGCTTTTGTTCTCATACTTTGCTCAATCAAGGCAGGCTCCAGGTATAGTGCCTTTGCTATCTCTTCATTTTTAGGAAATGCCATTTCTGGGTTGAATGGGATTCCACCTCTGATAGGTACTCCAATTAATAAAGAAAACTCTTCCAGCAGAGGCCCTAACTAAAAGTTTGGGAATGTGAAACTTCTCAAAGGAGGGTTATAAAACTGCAAGCATGTGTGGATCATGCTCCTCTGAGAAGGATCAAGGTCCATAACCATGTCCAGGATGCCTCCATAGTTTTCCCTAAACAATGGGATGTGATCAGGTGTGATGAGTGACTGGACCTGCCTGATACCAGTCAACACAAGCTCAAAGAAATGGTAGGATATGTTGCTCTTCCTGGGAGTAGTCATGGATGCTGCTGAAGAAGCTGAAGATTGGTACTGATGAAGATCACAGACTGATGTTGGAAATGAGCCATTGACAGGATGATGTTGGTGATGATGAAGCTAGCTGAAGTAGATAACTGATGAAAACAACTGAAGTAGAGGTCTATGCAGAAGAAGGGGTCAAAACCAAACCAGATATGATATGGATACCCTGAAAAGCAAATAAACAAATGTTAAATGATGCATTGATGATATATGCAAATGATATGCAACGGTTTGTGATCAAGCTGGATCTGATTATCTATCTTGATAAATAAGGCCCATGTATGTTCAAGAAGTCCAGATGGAGATTTGAGAAATCCATAACCAGGGTGGGGGACTCAAATAAAGAGTCACATGTCCAGGGTTAATCACAAGAACTGTCCAAAGTGAAGTACTCTTAAACAAAACAGTAACAGGGTATGATGTGGCCAAGGGTTCCTGCAAACCTGTAAACAACCCATCCCTCTCACATGTAGTGTTCTAGAACAAGGATCCTCAGACTTGGATCAGTTATGAGAAGTGTAAACACTTCTAACCCGGAGGTACAGTGTTTACAATAACCATAAAAGTTCATCCTCTAATTCACCTCAGCTTCTGAAGGTCATAACAAAAGGTCATCCAGACTTAGCAGGCTTCCCAGATAGCCCTAGCACTACAGGAAATCTGTAGCACAGAGTTCTCAAGAAGAAACCCATATCTGAACTGTGTTTCATATTCCCGCACCAGACCGAAATAGAATGGGAAAGGACATGAACCACTCTAGCCTAGGTGTCACTCAGGTCCCAGGTATAGGACCTTAAACTCTCAATGGAAACCCACCCACCAAAACAGAAAACCAGATCCAGCAAATGACAGTATGACAGTATAATGTATAAAACTGTAAAGAAAGCAATAAACAAAACTGTACATAAAGCAATAAATAAAATAAATACATAAACACATATAGCACATAACACCCCAGTAAACACAAATCAAACAAGCGCTAGGAGGAGCCCACAAAAAGAACCAGAAGCCCTGGTTACAATATAAGGGTCCCCAGCAGAGTCGCCAAGCTGTCGCTCCCACCTGATGACACCCGGTCAAGAGGGGTACAGACGCGAACGGTCGGCGAAAGAGAAATAATGAAAAGAGTCGTCAGCTAGGCATTTTTATCCCGAAGGAAAGGTAATATTGCATAAACCTAGAAAGAGATGGATAAGACGGTTGCGAACCAGAGAAACTGAGAAAGGGGGTTGGTTACAACCGTGGAAGGTATTAGCACCCAGATTGTCCGTCGTACTCGACGGGATCCACGCTTGAAAGATTTATGTTTTAAAGGGGTAGTGTCAGTGCAATCTGTGTATCAAAGCTGGAAAGAATACAAGTGTCAGTACTAGAAGAAAGGTAAGTGAAATATGTGAAGTGTCAGTGCTGGAAGAAAGTGAAGTGAAATATGTGTAAACACCCCAAATTTTCCCTCACCCATTCACACCATGGCTTGTGATCATTCTCATGTGCATAAACACAATCATATCATCTCATATCTCATTTTGGTTCACTGCATAGTTTCTAAGTCATCTGCACCTAGGGTTTGTGATCTGAACAATCCAAGAGCCACTTGAGCCACTCCAAAGACCATCAATCACTTCAAAAGGATCCATGTGTGTTCAAGCATCATATTATATCCCCATAAAGTCAAAAATGCAAAAGAATCACAAGAACTAGGGTTTGAGTGGATGCAGAGCCAGGTTTGACTGCACAGTTGACCTAAAATTAGGGTTTTGGTTTCAGAGGCCATAACCCCAAATTGTTTGGTCATTCTTGTTTCCATTGGTCTCTATATGGTATAGGGAGTATGCATATCAATTTTCATGAAGAAATTCCATGGGGAAGTCATCTGATCAAGGGTTGACTTTTCAGACAAGTCAGTGTAAAATCAGGGCATCTGAGGCCCCCAATGACCCAACCAATGGGTGATCTTCATCATTTTGAGTGTATATGATCTTTATTTGATCATGGAAGAAGGTTGAAGTTCATAAAAATCAAGAATTTGGAGTTTTTTTGCAAATGTTGACTTTTAGGGCATAGTTGACTTTTCAAGAATGCTTCATTTTAGGTCATTTTTCAAGCCTTGATTCTTGGTCCAAAAATGCTTCAAATGAAAAAACTTTGGTCATGAAAGTTGTAGATTACATCTTTCCCTTTTCAAAAAGTACAAGAACATGATCAAACTCTTCTTGGATCAAAAGTTATGGTGTGACAAAGTTGGCTAAAATCATTGATTTTCAAGGCATGCCTCAAATGAGAATTTTGCATAACCATGAACCAATGCCTTTTGTAACCTTTAGTTCATTTCAAACCATGACACAAACATTATATAAGTCATAAAAATCAGAATTGAACCAAGAATGCTCATGTACTATGGCTTGTGGGATAAGGAAATCACATGTGAACCATAAAGCAACAACTTGCAAAACCATCATGATGCTTCCCTACAACTTGCAACATTGGATGCTGACTTTGGCTAGCCTCTCACCTCACCCTTGCTGCGCAGCCCATGCCTTGTACTAAGCCTAGAACCAAGCCATACTTCTCTTACACAAAAGGTGGACTTTGAGCAAAAGCAAACTTACCAATCAATGTAGGCCATGTCAAATCATCTGACCTATAGGATTAAAATATACTATCCTTTGGCAAGCTAAACATGTGAAGAAGCCAGGCTGAAACACAACATACCAACACATACACAAAAACACTCCCTTTTGCAAATTGCTTCGAATCTCTCTGCCCAGCCATCAAACATCCAAACTATTTCCACACTTCAACTCACCATGATCCATTGAGAAGAAACCAGCCAAGAGCCAGGCCTGAAACAAGCTGTAACCTCATTGCACCATTTTCACTCCAACTTGCAGTTTCATTCGAAACTCTCTCCACAGCTCACAAACATCAAAATAAACTCCATAGACCTTCTCCCCTCATCATCTGGATCACAAACAACCACCTACACTGGCCTGAAACTACCTGAATCACCATTGCCATCTCCAACTGAGCTTGAGCAAAAGCTTGTTAAACTCCTTATCCAGCCAACATAAACTCTTCCTAAGCATTCAAGAATCATCTGGGGACCAAGTAGAGTGGATTGCACTGAAGGAAGTGGCCAGAAAGTCATCAGAGTGAAAGCTTCGAATCTCAGGTAGCTCAAGAAATATTTTTCCAGAAATCATTTCTTTTGTTATAAACTTGTTCTTTGTGTCTCCCTGATCATGAATATGCCTTTGGTTTTGCAAATGGTGATGAAATGAGAGTTTAATTGCTCTCTGAAACTTGCGTGCCCTAATTCTTTCTTGCTTCGATTCAGCCTTGTTAGGAAATGTAAATTTGCTTTGATTAGGGGTTTTGGTTCGTGAGTGAGTGGGGATCATTTCCCAGTTTTTAGATTTCGTTTTAGTTAGGTTTTTAGGGTTTTGGGGATTCTCAGGGAGGATGCTGGCCGGAGAAGACGACCGGAAGTCTTCTCCGGCAGCCTGAAAGTGATTTGTGCCCTAATCCTGTCATTAACTCTAGTTTGAATTTGGACCGTGGATTGCCTTTGACTGGTTGACTTCGCGCGTGAGTGAAAGGCCCAGATTCGTTTGATTAGCCCTAATTCTTTTCATTAGTTTAATTAATCCATAATTAAATGAATTTAATCAGAGTCAACCAGGACCCTTGGATCTGCGCGCCAGTCAACTGTCCCAAGCCCAGTTTGAATCTCCACCTTAGGATTAGCTTACTTTCATTTAATTCAGATTAAATCCATTTTAATTTCATTTCTTTTCATTTTATTTGCATATTTATTTTAAAATAGTAAAAAATGTGTAAAAATGATGAAACTTTTTCTCATAAGTTTTATTAATTTTTATGACACAAAAATATTTTTATTTTTATTTTTATCATTAAAAAAGTATTTTTAAATATTTAAAAGATTATTTTTAATTGATTAATGGAAATTAATTTATTAAAAATACTTTTAGGTATTTAAAAATCACCAAAAAATTCATGAAATGTTCTAAGACATTTAGAAACATTGTCCAACCTTCAAACCAAATTTCTTTTTTGATCTTGATGCATTTTGAGAATTTCTCATTGAATAAAAATCATTTTTATGCATTAATTTGATCCAAAGTTCAAAAATTCATTTCTGCCTATTCATGAGGAGTTGGACATTGATTCTTCTTGCATTATTTTGTGTTTAGCATGTAGTTTCTAGGATTAAATGGCCTTGATTTGATTCCTCATTTTCAATTTGTTTGATGATTTTCTTGTTTAGGAACCCTAAAAACCCTAATAACTTGTAAAATTCATAACTTGAGATTGGTTGAGAGTTGATACCTCCCCTTTGGACCTTGGTTTAGTATAGGTTTAGGGTTACTTTGTATGGCATTTTCCATTTTTTATCTTAGGGTTTGCTTCTGTTTTTGGTTTTTGTTTGATGTTTGATTCATAAACCCTAATTTGGGCTTCCATTTGCATCCTTCTTGCATTCTCTTGCATAACATGACTTACCATGACATTTCAAGCATTCATGTGATTCATTTGACATCATAAGACATATAGAAGTCATCTTTGATCATTGCATCTTGCATTTGCCATGTTGTATGCTTTGTATGCTTCCTAACTTTTCATGTGTATCTATGCTTCTAAGCTTGCACCATTTGCATCCATGAACTTGTATGAACATCTCCATGCCTTGCCTCATGTTTGTAGCACTCCATAGCATCATTATCATCATCAACATGCTTCTGGTTTTGTTTAGCATCATACCATTTCATCCCATTTTGCATTGCATAGCATTTCTTTCCTAACATTTCAGGTGGTAAGTAAACTTGAGAAGTGAATTTGCCTTCACTTCTCATAACTTTTCTTTTCATTTCTCTTGCATCCATTGCTGCATTTTTGTATGTGTTTGAGATTGAGCTTGCTCATTCTTCTTCTTCTTACTTTCTTTCTTCAAGTGACTTGACTTCTTGAATGAAGCAAGTCACTTTGCTTCTCTTGATCCTTTCATCTGCTTCCTGGTGGTTCCATTGAAGACTTGTTCTTGAAAACCTCACAAACCTTAGGATCAACCAAGCATGACAATGATTAGGGTTTTGATTAGTCTCCCCTCTTAGTTTTACCTTTGTGTCTCTTTTGAGTCTTCTCTTCTCATCTCATAATCAGGGACTAAACCCTAAAGGCTTTAAGGCTTTGTGATTAAGCTTATGCCTGCATCCTTCTATTAGGATGGAGTGTATAACTTTAATCCTAAGTGTTAAACCCTTAATGTGTTTAACTCCTTTAATCAATCCATCTAATAATCATCAAGACATTACACTTGTAACTTGGGCCTTGCATTAGGGTTCTAATTCTTCCTTAATTGGTTAAGAAGGACTAACCCTAGTGTTAATGGACAAGTCCCCCTCAAGTTGTCTTACAAATCATAAAATCCACTTCATCATCATATTATTAATAAAATCCACTTAATCAAAGGCTTGTTTTTGTCATGAGTCTAATCCCTAATCATGGATTAAGTTGAGGAGCTTTCCTCAGCTTAAACATTCTCATCTATTATCCTTCTATTAGGATGGTGTAATGGGTCTGTTTAATCCTTGATTATGGCTTAACCTCATTACTTAACACTAAACAAAAACAACAAAAACATCTAATTAATCACAAGTAGGTTAATGATCTTAATCCTACACCAAAGGTGTTTAAGTGTGAGAAGCTGACTTCACACTTAAGGTATTCTCATTACCCCTAATCAGAGGGAAGATGTGATGAGTTTACTAAATCCATTGGTTTAGACTTAAGCTCATTAACTTATGACAAAATCCAAAAACAATAAAAGACTGAAAACACAAAAACAAACAATAATCGTCTCCTCCGGGATTCTTTTCTCATCTCATTCACTCACAAACGAGAGCTCGCTTCTTCCGTCTAATGCAAGACAGTTTGCACCTGAGCCAGACAGGTCATACACTTGAGCATAGACAAGTAAGCAGTTCACAAGTCAATTCATCTTTCAGTCTCTTTGGGTCGAACTACGGTGTTCTGACTTCCTCATTGCACAAGAGGATACGTAGGCATAACTTAACGGTTATCGAACAAAAGTCTCTGTACATTCCCCCTCTTTCCAGCATCATTCTCTTAGCCTCATGATCTTGAGCATCTCACTCTTGTCCTTACACTGACACTGTACATTTATACACTTCACACTTCTTTTACACTGACACTTGCATCCTTTTCCAGCTCTTTTACACACAAATTGCACTGACACTACCCCTTTATAGCACAAATCTTTTAAGCGTGGATCCCGTCGAGTACGACGGACAATCTGGGTGCTAATACCTTCCCAGGTTGTAACCAACCCCCTTTCTCAGTCTCTCTGGTTCGCGACCGTCTTATCCATTTCTTTTTCTAGGTTTATGCAGCATTACCTTTCCTCCGGGATAAAAATGCCTAGCTGGCGACTCTATTCATCTCCAGTGAGTTCACGGCTGTGTGTTCTCATTGTCCCTCTCGCCGACCGTTCGCGTCTGTACCCTTATTTGACCCTGTTTCATTTATCGGGAGCGACAATATGTGAAGTGTCAGTGCTTGAAGAAAGTGAAGTGAAATATGTGAAGTGTCAGTGCTGTAGCAGGAATGCAAAGCTCAAGATAATGAGGCTAAAAGAATAAGGCTGGAGAAGGGGGGATATACAGAGACTTTTGTTCGATAACTGTTAAGTTATGCCTACGTATCCTCTCGTGCAATGAGGAAGTCAGAACACCGTAGTTCGACTCAAATAGACTGAAAGATAAATTGACTGATGAACTGCTTGCTTACCTATGCTCAAGTGTATGACCTGTCTGGCTCAGGTGCAAACTGTCTTGCTTTAGACGGAAGAAGCGAGTTCTCGTTTGTGAGTGAATGAGATGAGAAAAGAATCCCGGAGGAGACGATTATTGTTTGTTTTTAGTGTTTTCAATCTTTTATTGCTTTTTGGTGTTTGTCATAAGTTAATGAGCTTAAGCCTAAACCAAGGGTTAGTAAACTCATCACATCCTCCCTCTGATTAGGGGTAATGAGAATACCTTAAGTATGAAGTAAACACCTCACACTTAATCATCTTGATGTAGGATTAAGATCATTAACCTACTTGCAATTATTTAGATGTTTTTGTTGTGTTTGTTTAGTGTTAAGTATGTGTTTAAGCCATAATCAAAGATTTAATGGACCCATTACACCATCCTAATAGAAGGATAATAGATGAGAACATTTAAGCTGAGAAAGGCTCCTCAACTTAATCCATGATTAGGGATTAACCTCATGACAAAACAAAACCTTTATTAAATGGATTTTAGTTAATGCTGAGATTAAGAAATTCATTTTATGGTTTGTAAGACAACTTGAGGGGGACTTGTCCATTAACACTAGGGTTAGTCCTTCTTGATGTCTTAGTGATTATTATGTGGATTGATTTAAAGGAATTAAACACATTAAGGGTTTAACACTTAGGATTAAAGTTATACACTCCATCCTAATAGAAGGATACAGGCATAACCCTAATCACAAAGCCTTAAAACCTTTAAGGTTTAGTCCTTGATTAAGAGATGAGAAGAGAAGACACAAAGATGACACAAAGGTAAAAACTAATGGGGGACTAATCAATCCCTAATTGTTATCATGCTTGGGTATTCCTAGGGTTTATGAGGCTTCCAAGAAGTCTTCAAGAGAAAAGCCACCAAGGAAGAAGCAGATGAAAGGAGATTAAGCAGAAAGAAGTAAGACAACTTACTTCACTTAAGAAGATAAGTTGCTTAAAGAAAGAAGGAGGAGAAGGAACATGAATGAGCAAGCTCATTCTAATACAAAAGTAAAATGCAGAAATGATGCACAAAAGAGATAAGAAGAGGTTATGAGAAGTGAAGGCAAATTCACTTCTCAATGACTTACCACCTGAAAAGTTAGCAACAAGGAATGAAATGACATGAAAATGAGATGAAATGCAAAGATGAAAGCCAAAGTCAGAAGCATAAACATGATGTTAATGATGCTAAGAGATAAAGCAAACACATGTCAAGAGTTGTGGATGATCATACAAGGATAAGGATGCAAATGAAGCACAAAAGAAGCAGGAAAGTTCATGAAAACTTATGAAATGCAATGGATACAAAACATGGCAAATGGATGATGCAATGATCAAACATGATTCTAATATTTCCTAAGATGTCTTATGAGTCAAGTGAATGCATAAAAATGTCATGGCAAGTTCATGTATGCAAGCATATGAGAGATGAATGCAAATGAAGGCAAAAATTAGGGTTCATACATAACATGCAATACAAAAATCAAAACCCGAAGCAAATGACATGATAAAAATTTGAAAATAGAATCAAAGGAACCCTAACCCTACACAAGTTTACTGCCCAAAGGGGGAGACGTAACTCTTAACCTAATGGAAGTTATGATTTTCTCAAGTTAGCTAGGGTTTTAAGGCACTTCAAAAGGAAAAATGTACAACAAATTGAAAATGAGAGATAAATTCAAACCAATTTTATCCTAGAAACTACATGATATGAAGAATGCAATGCAAAAAGAACCATCATCAAACTCTTCAAGGTTAGGCAGAATGAATTTTTCTAAGTTAGGACAAAAATATTGCCTTTTAAGAACCCTAATTCCAAAGAAAAATGCCAAAATATGTCAAGAACCAAAAAGAAATTTGTTTGAAGAGTTTGACAATGTTTCTAAATGTATCAAAATGCAATGTGATTTTTTTGGTGATTTTTGGAAACTTAAATGCTATTTTAATTAATTAATTCTCATCAACTAATTAAAATAAACATTTAAATATTTTTAAAATACGAAAATTATGCAAAAAATAAAATAAAAATTATTTTAAGAATGAGAAAAATATTTTATGCCATGGTGCAAAAAATGAGAATTTTTGAATGCATTTTGCTATTTTAAATAAAATGTAGAAAGAAAATGCAATTAAAATGAAAATAAATTGAATTAAAATGGAAAGTAATTAGATCCAAAGGCTGGGATTTGAATGGAATGCACGGGAGTTGACTGGCGCGTGTTTGGGTGGCTGGGATCAAACCTGGCAATTTGAATTTTCCTAATTATGTTTAAACTAATTAATCCAGAATTAGGGCTTAATCAAGGAATATGGGCCGTTGATACACACGCGGGAAGGGCCATCTAACGCTCCACATTCAAAACTGGGCCTAAACCCTAATTAGGGTTAATGACTCTCAGACGGCTGGAACAGTGGTTCCGGTCGTCTTCTCCGACGAGCCATTTTTCTAAATCTCTCCAAACGCCATAAAAAAGTACCAAAATCTCCAGAAACAATCAATGATCAACAACAAAGCATAATCCAGCAACAAATCTCATTTATTTTGCCTCAAAATCAAGATTCGAATCAAACATCAAAAACTGCAAAAATTTCAGAAGCACGATACAAGCTCATTTCTTAATCATTTTCAAAAATGAAAAGTGCAGTGTGATCAGTGAAGCATGAAGAACGTTTCTATAACATGAAAAGAGATTTCTGGAAAAAAAGTTCTTGAGGTACCTGAGCTTGGGCTTCTTCAGTTTGCAACTTTTTGGGCAGCTCTTTGCTTCAAATCAACTCCAATGACTCCCCTGAAGTGTTTGTGATGCTTGGTTGGAGTTTATATGGCCCCAAAAATGAAAATGGCAGAAGCTCAGTTCATGAAGTGTGAAAATCGTGTTTTTGATTCTGGGCTCTTTAGGGCAAAATGAAGGGTGGGAAATGATCAGTGATGTTTATGGAGTTGAATGGTGGAAAAAGTTTGAAGGTTTGATGGTTTAGTTGTGAAATTCGAAGGCTTTTGCATAAGAGGAGTTTTTTGGTGAATGCTGAGTTCTTGGAGGTTTCAGCCTTTCTCGTTGTGTGTAATGGCTTGCTTGAGGTCCACATAACATGTTCTGATTGGGCAGAGAGTTGTTGTGGAGCAGTGTGATTGGTATGGCTCATGTTGCAAAAAGTCAAGCAAGTTGTACTTGGAGGTATGGGCAAGTGGCAGGCTGGTTTAGGGGCATGGCTCAAGTCAGCTGGCTTTAGGGAGGTCCATGGAAACTAATTTGGCATGCTGGCACAAGTGGATGAAGAGATTTGGATCATTTTGCAATTTTGTTCAACTTTGGCCCCTTTTGAATTTCTTGAAGTTTAAGGCATGAAACTTGAGAAATCTTTGGGCAATTCTGAGTTTTATGTCATGTATGATGTTTGTGTAATGCTTAAACATCAATTAGAAGTCACAAATTGCCTTGGTACAAGAATTTGCAAGTTTCCCTCTTTGGCACATAAGTGAATTTTTGTGATTTTTCCCAACTTTGACAAGCCATAACTTGAGTTCTAGGATGAATTAGATCAAGTTCTTGTACTTTTTGAAAATGGGAGGATCCAATCTACAACTTTCATGACCAAGAATTTTTCATTTGAAGCATTTTTGAATCAAAAAGAGGAGGTTGAAAAACTTTCCCAAAATGGCAAGTTTACATTACAAGTCACTTTCCCAAAATGGCAACTTTGCAAATGGCTTGAAATTATTCAATTTTGTGAACTTCTAACCTCTTCTAAGATCAAATAAAGATCATATACACCCAAAATGATGGAGAAGACCCTTTGGTTGGGTGATTGGGGGCCTCAGATGCCCTGATTTTGCACTGACTTGCTCAGGAAGTCATCTTTTGATCAATTGTCTTCCCCATTGAATTTCTTCATGAAAATTGGTATGTATGATCCTTATAACATATAGAGACCAATATAAACAAGAATGACCAAAAAATTTGGAGTTATGGCCTCTAAAACCAAAACCCCAATATTAGGTCATCTGTGCAGTTAAGTTTGGCTCTGCTTCCATGCCTTCCTCAGTTCTTGTGATTTTTGACTTTCTTGATCTTGGGAGGATGTAATATGATGATTGAACATACATAGGCCCTTTTGAGATGATTGATAACCTTTGGAATGGCTCAGATAGCTTAGGGATGGCTCAGATCACAAACCCTAGATGCAGATGATTTTGAATCAATGCAGTGAAGCAAAAATGCAATATGAGATGCTATGATTGAATCTATGCAAATGAAAAGATCACAAGCCATGGTGAAATGAGTGAGGGCAATTTTGGGGTGTTTACAGCTTGTGCTCAAGAGGATTGTTCCTCCAGGTTCAGATCATAGGGGCAAGTGGACCCCAAACTACGAAGGACCATTCATAGTGAAGAAAGTTTTCTCAGGTGGAGCACTGATGCTCACCACTATAGATGGAGAAGATTTCCAATCCCCTGTTAACTCGGACGCAGTTAAAAAATACTTCGCATAAATAGACCCGATGGACACAAAAACATAATTAAAGTCCATGCAAGAAAAAGGGCATCCCGGCGAGCTAAAAACAGAATAAAATGCTTGGGCAAAAGTTAGGGAAAATAAATATAAAAAAATGTGTACACCCGCTGAGTTGAAAAGCCATGTCGGACAGCTCAGGCAAAAAAGGGTATCCCGGTGGATTGAAAACCCGAAAGGGCGATCCACGCAAAACAAGGGAATAAGCGAACAACGACGATCCGAGTAATCTGAACCAAATCATCGTTTCGTATAACCCGACAATATTAGAAGGATAGGAATCAGTCCCCTCATCTTCTCAGAAAGCAAATGCAAGAATGGAGAGTTTTAAAGACATGCCAGTCATAGCAGAAAGGGAACTCATTGGGATGTCGTGTCCATTTCCATTAGGATAGTTTATTTTCTCAATTTTATGGTGGCTACCTCTTTCCAGGTGGTTGCTTCCTAATGTAAAATCTTTGCCTATTCATAGGCCTTTCAATAAAAAGAATATTCAGTCAAAAAGTTGTATTGTGTTTATTTTTGTTTGCAAAATACCCAGAATTTCTGGCAAAAAATAGCATTGTATCTAAAGCATGGTGTTTGTTTTATAAAAAGAAAAAAATGACATTGCAGGGAAACATTTGAAATTTTCTTTGAGTGTCGGGTGACGATGGATGAACAGATCCTACCATGCAAGTCCCCGGGGCACATATATGTTTTCTGTTGTTGCAGGTTTCGCAGGATGGCGTCACATTCTCCCAAGCAGCATTTTCCTCAGCTAGGTCATGGCAGGAGAGATCCCCAAGCAGTTTATTCTCCCCAATGGAGTATGCTCAGAAAGCAGTGGGAGGCCCATTCCCCACAGAGTTTATTTGTCAGAACTCTTTTCACTAACAAAAGATATTTGAGGAAACATTCCCCAACACTCGTCTGTGTTCATACTTTATTGCTGCTCGTCTGCATCTCTCAACACTCGTCTGTGTTATCACTTTGATATTGCTCGTTTGCTTTCCCCAGCGATTGCCCATGTTTGTATTTGTTATTGCTCGTCTGCACTTCTCAACACTCGTCTGTGTTTGATATGTAATATTTGTGGTTGCTCGTCTGCATTCTCCAGCACTCGTCTGTGTTTATTATCTGTTTGAAGCTCGTCTGTATTGTTTGGATACTCGTCTGTATCATCCCTCGCACTCGTCTGTGTCGGCTTATATCCCTATGTGTTGATTTGACAATTACCCTGGTACTCGTCTGTATTGCTACTCCAAATACTCGTCTGTGCTCGAATTTCTGGTATTAATCTGTACCAGTGGCTGATATTCGTCTGTATCATCGCCTGAAGCGCTCGTCTGTGTTTCTCAGATCATCGTCTGATACTCGTTTGTATCATTTACTTATGGAACTCGTCTGTGTTTCTCTTGATGATCATCCAATACTCGTCTGTATTGAGGAGGTTTGAAATCTTGATTATGGGAATAAATGTCAAAATGGTTACCGGTCCTGGCGTAACAGGTTTACTCGAAGGAGATTCGTCTGTCTCAAGTACCACTTATTATTGTTGCACCTGGCGTAACAGGTTCACTTGAAGAAGACTCGTCTGTCTTAGACCATATATCCACGGATAATATATGAGGAGGGTTCGTCTACCTTGTTTATGAATGTTTATCCCACAGACTTAAGTGCATCACCGGTCCTGGCGTAACAGGTTTATCCGAAGGAGATTCTTCTGTCTCAAGTTATATGTCTTGCAAAGTATAGGACTTGTATGTCAAGCTCCTGGCGTAACAGGATTGTTCGAAGAAGACTCATCTGTCAAAGTATTTTGATTCCAGATATTAGTTTCAGCTCGTCTGCTTTATCTTCACTTCAGCCACCAAAGCGTCATTTGGTTGGGTTTATTTCCCAGTTTTTGCATTCTCCATCAGAGTGCAAATTTCAGGTCTTCTTGGTATTCAACCATAGTTTATCTTGAACGGTCGATAGCCCGTGCTACTGTCCTTTTCAGATTAACAGTTGTTTGAATAGGGGCAGCTGTAACACCCCAAATTTTCCCTCTTCTTTTTAAGCATCATATCACATCATATTCATCATGAACATATCATATTCTTATCATCTTAGCATGGAAAGATGAGGCATAACATCCTCATGACCTAGCATCAGGCATATGATCATCTGTGGAGGATTTTGAAGCATCACAAGCTATGACAAGGGGCCCAATGGATTTTCTCAAGTCCTATGAGGGGTTTACATTACATTCACAAGTTCATGATCACTCACAAAACCTCAGAAGGTTGGAAGATCATCAGGGAATTCAGGCTAAGGCAAAGCTCCTACACAGTGATCCCAAATTAGGGTTTGAGTTTCAAGCATGAAAACCTTAAGACTTGGGCCATTTCATTTGGTCAAAGTCTCCTATAGGTTAAGAGGATCCTAGGGATGAAATTTGGTGAGAAAATTCCTTGTGGAAGTCAAGTATTTCTTCAGTTGCTTGTAAATGAAGAAATTGGTCAACTGTGCCTTATAAAAGTCAACTGTGAGATTTCAAAGGGTCCAACCCCATTTTTCTAGCCAAGGGATGTTCTTATAACATTAAAAGAGGTTTGGCAAGATCAAGGATCAAGAATCATGAGGTTTTGAGGTGTTTTGCAAAATTGGCATAAGCTTGGTCATGGAAAATGCCATTTTTAGTAAGTTTTTGCCCTAATTTTCAAGTAAGCATAACTTGGTGAAACAATCTTCAAATAGACCAAAGCCAAACATGAAAGTTGGAGATTAAAGACTCCCATTTTCAAAAAGTACAAGTACTTTTTCATAGCCTTTATGGTTTAAAAGATGAGGCCCTCGAAAATTTCAAGGAAATTAGGGCAAGGCTTGAATTTTCAATGTTCCACAAATGCAAAAGGTCTTGAAACTTATTTTTGAGTGTTGGTATGAACCAAATGAGGTTACAATGTTACAAAGCAATGCAAATGATCCATTTTGCTCCAAGAATAACACCAAATTCGTGCATGGTGTGAGATTTATTTCATAAGTGTAAAATTTGCATGATCATGAGAAATGTGTGATGCTTGCATCCAAGGGCCAGAATCTTTGTGGATTTAAATCAAGGGTGAGATTTGGAATGCACATGGGCAAAGAGAGAGAGCAATGCACGAGTGTTTCATGACTTCACACAAAACTTGCCAATTTTGCAAATTCTCTCCCACACTCTCTTCCCACGTGCCAAGGCCTTCATTCTTCCAGCATTGCTTCTTGAGGTCATTTATAAGAGAATTAGGGTTTTAGTGTGCTTCAGATCCATTACATTTCACAACTCTCAAGTTTTTGCTAATTTTGCAATTTCCTTCGAATCACTTTCTACACTTACTCTCTTCACAAACCAATCACATATTCTTCATCCTTGAGGGTTCAGGATCACAAATACCTACCTTGTTGAAGCTGATTCTCAAGATTACACACCTTGCCATTTCAGTGCAGCAAGCTTCAAGCTCCTAGATCCAGCAACTTTCAAGGCTCTATTTGCATTTATTTTGCAACTAGAGTGTATTTGGAGTGGATTTGCAGCTATTCTTGGCTTCTATCAAGCTATTTCCAGATCTGCAAGTCTCAGGTAAGCTCAAAATCCTTGGATCTAGAAATGAAAATCGATGTGTGCATTGTGATCTACTGGTTGTGCTGATGATTCTGCTTGTTTTAGATTTGAAAATGATGCATTATTGAGCTTTGTATGTTGATTTGAAGTTTCATGGTGAAACCTGTTTCTCTTCGATCCGGCTTGCTCATTGCTCCATTGTGAATTTCATGGCCATTTTTGGATTCAGCGTACCTTAATTACTCAATCTGGAGTGTTTGATCTATTTCCATTAATGTTTGTTCATAGTTTGCTTTTTCCAGTGCCGGAGCCCTAGCTCCGGTCACCGGATTCTGGGTGTGTGATTCTTAGGGTTTATGCGAAGAAGATGACCCTCAGCCGTAGGATCTTCCATCTGAGTGGACCTCAGCTTGCCACCTCATTTAATGAAGACCCTCCCCCTCACGTGGTTTGTTTTTTATATTTTCATTCTGATTAATCAATTTGTCACGCACCATACGCTAACTAATGTGCACCTCACTTTGGTCCAATTATTTTGATGACTGGAATTAATGAGTTGACTGATCCTGACCCTCCTTTTGATCCCATGGCTTGTGTTTTTTTTGCTGATTTTATTTGAATTTCCACCCCAATATTGTGAACCAGCGCAGGACCCAGTGGGCCTGGATGGCTATCCCCACCCCCCTGTGACTTGAGCCCAACTGAACCAAAATCCTTTCTATTTTCACCCCTCTGCCTAATTCCATTTATTTTATTTCTTTTTTATTTCATTTTATTTCAGTTTTGATTTTCAATTATTAAAAATAGTTTTAAGTCTCAAAAAATTATGAAAAAATTCAGGAATGTTATTTTTAGTTTTCTTTAATTTTTGATATTTTTATTTTTCATTTATTTTATTTTGACATGTGGATATTAATTGTTCATTGTAATTAATTCATTGTAATTCATTTTTAAGCATGTTAACTTGTCCATTTTCCATACTGATCATCATTTTGAATTTTTGATTGGTTCTTTTTGCTCTGGATTTATAATAGAGTGTACTTTATGTGTGATTTTTGTCCTGATTTTTAGAAGCTTGTTCATTTGGTTTTGGTCCTTGACTTGTGATTGAAGTTTCTTAACCCTACTTGATGTTTGATCCCTCATTTGACTTGCTTGACTTCTGAATTTCTTCCTCTTATTTTGGCATGTTGTTATATCATGATTGAAGATCTCTTGTCCAAGGTTGTGGAATTTTTGGGTACATACTTGATTTGATTTGAATTTTGGTTCTTAACTTGTCCCATTTTGCTTCTTTTTGATCATAAGTCCTCTCCTTAGCTTAGAAGGGCACTTGTGCCAACTTCTTCATCTTGTTTAGGGTCTCTTTAGGGCATGGTTACCTTTCTGATCTTGGTTTGGGGTTTGTGTTTTGGAAATATTGTATTTTGTTTACCTTTGAAGTTCTTCCTTTCTTTTGTATATCCATCTCACCTCCTTTGCTTCTTTCTTCCCATAATGTGATTGCTTAGCTTTGTGCTTCTCTTCTCTTCATCTCTCTTGCTTCTTAAGCAATTCTTTATCTTGATTAGGGTTCTGGTATTGTTCCTTGAGTTTGTAATTTGTTTATTTTGCTTTGCATCTTCTTAAGTTTGCTTTGCTTTGCTATGTGATTCATTTTGCCTCATGTTTGGTTGTGTGTTTCTTTTCCTATTCTTGTGACTTATGTTTGCATTTGATGTTTATGTGTATGAATTCACTTCTGGTTGTATGGTGTTGGTATGGCATTATGTTCATCTTGTTTTGCTTGTATGCTTGTGTCACTAACCATTTTAGGGGCCATGGTAAGTCAGAGGTGTGGATGTGGTTCCCACATCTCCAAATCTCATCTCTTCTCTTCTTATTCTTACTTGTTCTAACCTTGTGATTGTTAGGCTTAGGCCTTACTTTTCCTCCTCTTCTTCTTCTTCTTCTTCTTCTTCTTCCTATCTTCTTTCCTTCTTCTTCATTAGGATATAATTCAAACCTCACTAACCTAGGTTCATCCATGCATGACAACATGTAAGATTCTAGTCTCCCTTAGATTTTTTACCTTTTGAGATCCTTTTGGTGCTCTCTCTCTTCTCATCTTCAAACTCAATTTTAATCCATTCTAATAAAGGTTGAGTCTTATCATGTGACGTGAGACTTTGCTATGAGATACTTATACGCATTCCGTTTCGGGGCGAGGTGTAAGTTATCCCTCGTGGTGGATAGGTCTTAGCATGAGATTATCTCACAAAGAAAAGCATAAAAAACACTTCTTAACCAAAAATCACGAAAATACTTAATAAATGTTAGTAGGCCAATGTGTCTAAGCCTTCACTTGTGGGACTAGATTTGGGGATTTCCTCCATAGATAGGTGTGCCTCTTGCGCATTCCATTTCAGGATGATGTGAGACGTACACATCCCAGTGAGTAAGACTTAGGTACACTTACCTATGCAAACTTCAAAACAAATAAAAAGCTTCTAAAAAATGCAAACAAACAATAAATGTCTTTCCTTCGGGAATTCTTTTCTCATCTCCTTCGCTCCGTCCGCGAACTTGCTCCTACTTGTCATTTTGCAAGAAGGTAACGAACTCGTCGTCCGAGCCTGCAACACCTGAGCATTGACATAGGCAGTTCAAGCCTTAAGACACAAGCAATCCTTTCCACCCCTAGTTAGGGGAACTACGGCGACTCTGATCCTCATTGTCCAGATGAGGTACGTAGGCATCGGGGTAGGGCCCGTTCGAGCACAATCTTTATTTTCCCTACATTTTTCCTTTTCATTTCTTTTTCAGTTCCCTTTTCGTTTCTTTTATCCAGTTCAGTTCATTTTCTTTGCAGCAGCTTTCATTTCTTCACCCTTTGAAACAGTTTTCTTTGCAAGCGTGGATCCCGTCGGGTACGGCGGACGATATGGGGTGCTAATACCTTCCCAGGTCGTAACCGACTCCCGAACCCAGTCTCTTTGGTTCGCAAGACCCGTGTCCTTCCTTTTCTTTTCTTCTGGTTTGTGCAGCATTACCATTCCCGTTCCTTCGGGATAAAAATGCCTGGCTGGCAACTCTACCTATTTCCGCGCCACTTTCGCGTTTGTACCAGGATGGAAATCCGGGGAGCGACACCCTACATGATTATTAACTTCTAGGGGAAGCTGCTAACTCATACCAAAGTATTTTAAATTCATAAGGAGAGACAACTTCAAACTATACCCTAAAATGGTGCTAAACCCTAATAGGGGTTAAGGTGAAGTTATATGAGAAAATTAAGTGGTTAAACATGGTAAACTTGCATGAGGTCAAAGGTGAATGTAAAATCCAGGAGCTAACACTAAATGGGAGTGTCCTAAGATGTGAACTCAAATGGGAAGATAGAGATTCAAGTGAAATAAATTCAAACATAAGAATGAATGATGAAAGAATGAATATTGATATATAACCTTCAAAGTAAGAAAAGGACTTAGAAAAAAAAAGTCAAATATTAACTTCTCATACAAAAACTAGGAGCTTGATGAAATATTAAAATGGGGTTTAAACTCAAAAGATTAGACACACATGAGTTAGAGTGAATGACATTAGGGTTAAGGAACCAAAAAGTTTAATTTTGAAATCTTAAGACACCACATGACACTAAAAAGATCACAAAAGCTCATGGATTGAAATGAATATATGAAAATGGTAATGAAAAACTTTTAAGATGTACAACAATGATATAACATGGCTAGCTTACTCATAAAGTTGCTTCGACCCACATGGTAAAATAATCGATTACGACTAGTATAAAATGATGGTCATTCGAAGCAGTAGGCTCTATTTTTCCGATCATGTCAATGCCCCGCATGGAAAAGGGCTAAGGAGATGACATGACGTTGAGCGGGCTTGGAGGAACATGCAATTTGTTTGCATATATCTGGCACTTATGACGTTGTCGGGCGTATGAACAACAGTCTGCATATCCCAATCTCAATAACTTCTTAGCCATTGCATGTCCTCCTGCATGTGTACCAAAAGATCCCTTGTGGATTTCCTGCATTGACATGTCCACTTCCTGCTTATCCATACATCTGAGTAGGCCCATGTCAACGTTTCTCTTATACAAAATACCATCAGTGTTTAAGAAGAAACTAGTAGAAAGTTGCCTTAAGGTCTTCTTGTCATTGGAAGATGCCCCAACTGGATATTCTTTGCTTTCCAGGAAATGCTTAATATCATAATACCAAGGATTATCATCAGATACTGCATCAACAGAGAACACATAAGCAAGTATATCAATCCTGGAGATGTCAATTATGGGTACATAATTCCAACTCATCACTTTGATAGACGAAGAGAGAGTAGCCAATGCATCGGCAAATTTATTTTCATCGCGTGGTATATACTGAAGCTTTACTGATGTGAAGAACGTCAACAGTCTTCTGGCATAATCCCTGTAAGGAATTAGATGATATTGGTGTGTATACCACTTGTCAGTAATTTGATTAATCACGAGGGCTGAGTCCCCGAATATATCGAGGGTATCCTAAGACTAATAGCCTCCTCTATTCCCATTATGCACGCCTCGTATTCTGCTTCATTATTGGTGCAGCCAAAAGTAATTCTGGCAGCGAATGGAAAATGAACACCTTCAAGAGTAATTATAACATCAATAACTCCATGTCCATTGATGTTAACTGCCCCATCAAACATCAACCTCCATTTGGATTCAGGGTCTGGCCCCTCCTCCGGGAGTGGTTCCTCGCAGTCTTTTTCTTTGAGGTACATGATGTCCTCATATGGGAAGTCAAACCTCATTGGCTGATAATCATCTTCAAGGGGTTGTTGTGTAAGATAGTCTGAGAGCACACTTCCTTTGATTGATTTCTGCAAGCAGATCAGCCAGAGATCTTGTCTTCAAGCAGATCACCGAAATAAGCGTAGCATTCCATTTAATACGGAGCATTACGGCAAAGATCAAACATTTGCATGATCACAAGCCAGGTTCAAGCTAGTCACTGTAAACACCCCAAATTTTCCCTCACTAAGTTCACACCATGGCTTGTGATCTTTCAGATTTACATAATTTTAATCATACCATTTCATGTTGCATTTTTGTTTCACTGCATTAGTTCAAGTTCATCTGCATCTAGGGTTTGTGACTTGAGCCATCCAAGACAGTGATCTTTTCTCCCCCGGAGTGCCAAATCTCTTATCTCCTGCAAAGACAGAGAATCATCTCCCCACAGAGCTCCAGCATCTCCCAGAAGAGCAATGTCTGAATTTCCCACACAACAAAGTGACGAAAGCTCCCTCATTCCCAGCTGGGTTATCTCACTACCAAATAGATCTATCAGTGATCTAATTCCCCAAGCAGAGTCATATATTGTATCAGACCTACCAATGATCACATCCCCAGCTGGGATACCCTTCCAAGCACATCAGCCAGAGATATTTACGGCAGCGGGATCCGAATCCCGGATCGGTATATTTTGCATAATCATAGCATTCGCATCATAAATCACCACAAAAGTGTAGCATTCCGTCTAATACGGAGCATTACGGAAAAAATCAAACATATTGCATGATCATAAGTCAGGTTCGAACTCGTCACCTGTAAATACCAACAGCACCTCATTAGCAATATACGAAATACCTCTCAATTTCTCCAACAGAAAGCCAAAGCGTCCCCTTTGCAATCAACAAACACATGATCATATGTACTTTCGACACTCGTCTGTGTCATATCATCCCCTGCAAGATATAAACCAAACCAGTGCTTGTACATTCTCTTGACACCCGTCCATGTCACCTATCCCCTGCATGGTTACCCAAACACTTATTATAATACACTCTTACTGACACCCGTCCGTATCATCCTATCCCCACAAATTGCCTGAACACCTTTTACACTTATAAGTTCATAACTTATACACTTTCTCTTTTGACACTCGTCTGTGTCGCTTTTCCCAGCAAGTTGAGCACTCGTTCGTGTCTTGCTCATACTTCACAATGCTTATTTTTACTCATACAGATACTCGCCCGTATCTTGTATACACGCTTATTTCCCCTCAGAGTCGACACTCGTCTGTGTTCTTTGTTAACCAGTTGATACTCGTCCGTATCATCATCTCTGAACATGTGTCAGCGTTGTTTCTACTGATACTCGTCCATATCGTAGTCTTAAGGATGCTCGTCCGCATTTTTAATCTATACACAGTGTCAAACACTTATACCTTTGCTTCTTAAGGGCGTAAGCACTCGTCCGTGCTTACCATTCCCTAGTAAAAATAACTTTTCTTCTATCCTACATTTGTCCTATGTCGTGATACTCTCGGCAGTCGTACCCTGCCAGGTGATCATCCTTCACCTTTGGATGACCGTGCCTCATCCTTTTCCCCAGCGGAGTCTCCATTATTGGAACCCTTTTCTATCCGACATTCGTCCTATGTCGTGATATCTTTCGGCAGCCGTCCCCTGCCAGGTGATTGTCCTTCACCTCGGATACTGTCCCTCATCCTTATCCCCAACAGAGCAGCCATCCCCTTCTAGGTGATCGTCCTTCACCTTTTGATCATAGTCCTTCATCATTTTTATCCGATGGCCGTCCCCACCGTTGATCTTGTTATCTGACATTTATCCTATGTCATGATAAACCCCGAGAGCAGCCGTCCCCTGCTAGGTGATCGTCCTTCACCTCTTGATGATCGTCCTTCATCATGCTTAACCGATGGTCGTCCCCATCGTTGACCTTTTCTATCCGTCATTCGTCCTATGTCGTGATAAAGAGCAGCCGTCCCCTGCTAGGTGATCGTCATTCACCTTTGATGACCGTACCTCATCATTTATTTCATTTATTCTTTGAACCGATGGCCGTCCCCATCGTTGTTTACCTTACTTTGCAAACCTGATGGTCGTCCCCATCATTGCCTTTACTTTAATCCCCAGAGAGTTTTATTTCCTTACTTGATGGTCGTCCCCATCATAATTTCCATATTTCCCCAGTTTGTCGGCTGTCCCCGTCATTGCTTTATCCCCCAGCAGTCGTCCTCTGCTCGACGGTCGTCCTCCATCGCTCGCATTTTGATAATCATGCTATACTTCCTTTTACAATCTATATCCCTTTTCTTCTTCTCCCCAGTGAGTGCAAATTTTGGACTGTCTTTGGTATTCAACCACAAGTTATCTTGTTCGTCTGTTAAGCCAGGCGCTTACACCCTGCACAGCTAACTCATGCTTGAATAAGGGCAGCTGTAAACACCCCAAATTTTCCCTCACTAAGTTCACACCATGGCTTGTGATCTTTCATATTTACATAATTTTAATCATATCATTTCATGTTGCATTTTTGTTTCACTGCATTAGTTCAAGTTCATCTGCATCTAAGGTTTGTGACTTGAGCCATCCAAGATCCATCTGAACCACTCCAAAGGCCATCAATCATTTCAAGGGGGTCCATGTATATTCAATCATCATGTTATATCTTTCAAAGATCAAAGAAGTCAAAGAATCACAAGAATTGGCAAAGCATGGAAGCAGAGCTAGGGTTTCACTGCACAAATGACCTGAAATTAGGGTTTTGGTTTCAGAAGCCATAACTCCAAATTTTTTGGCCATTCTTGTTTCTAATGGTCTCAATATGTTATAAGTATCATGTGTACCAAGTTTTATGAAGAAATTCATTGTGGGAGTCATCTGATCACTAGGTAACTTCTTGAGCAAGTCAGAGCAAAATCAGGGCATCTGAGGCCCCCCAACATGGAACCAAAGTGCATTTTTCATCAAATTGAGGTTATATGATCTTTATTTGATCATTTAAGAGCTTATAAGATCACAAAATTGAAGAAAAGTGAGCTAAACCAAAAGTTGCCAAAAATGGAAATGACTTGTAATGTAAACTTTCCATTTTGGGAAAGTTTTTCAACCTCCTCTTTCTCAACCAAAAATGCTTCAAATGAAAAATTGTTGGTTATGAAAGTTGTAGATTGGATCATTCCCTTTTTAAAAAGTACAAGAATAAGATCTAATTCATTTTGGAACTCAAGATATGGCTTGTCAAAGTTGGCAAAAATCCTATAATTTTCAAGAATGCACCAAAAGGGATTCTTTGCAAAACCACTTGCCAAGGCTTTTTGTGACTTCAAACACACTTCAATGTATCATAACATCATAGCGCATTACCTCTAGATCATAATTGCCCAAAGAATTTCAAGATTACATGCCTTGAACATCAAGAATTCTCAAAGGGGCCAAAACTTCACATAATTGCAAAACACCCCATAACTTTGCTTCAACTTGTTGAATTGCCTCAAGATTGATTCTATGGACATCCTTGAAGTCAGCTGCGCATAGACATGCCCAAAGGCCAGCTGCATCCTTGCCCATACCTCAAGTACACAAGTTGGTGACTTTTTGCAAGAAGGCCATACCAATCACCATAGGGCACAACCACTTCTCTGACCTATCACAACTTGATATGTGGACAAAATGTTGATCATAACACACAACATTACAAGCTAAAACCAGAGATTGATCAAGTTCCCAAAATCTCTCCCTCTTGCATTTTCCTTCGAAACTCACAACTCCCTCACTCAATCTTCAAACCAATTCCACTATTCATCTCAAAATCATCCACTGATCACAAACCACCCATTAAAACAGCCAAAAACCCCTCATACACCAAACACGATTTCTGACCAGTTGGATTGCTACCCCTCAAACCATCCATTCTCAAAGTTTTCCAAGCATTGCAACTTCTTTAAGGAGGCCATTAGAGTCATTTTGCAACAAGGAAGTGGTCAGAAAGCTCAAGGGTGAAAAGCTCCATCTCAGGTAGCCATCTGAATTAATTTTTCCAGAACCTCTTTTTTATGTTACAAAATGAATAAGCATGCTTCACTGATCACACTGAACTTGGAATTTTCGAAAATGGTTGAGAAATGAGTCTGTATGATTGTTTTGAAATTTCTGCCATTTGTGTTCTTCCTTTCGAATCTTGAATTTGAGCATGAATAAATATGATTTGAGGGTAGATTTGAGTTTAGGGGAGTGAGGGGAGTTAATCTGGAGCTTTAGAGCTCCGGAAATAACCTAGGAAAGAAGTTGGAGATTTTCAGGTGAGGGGGTCACCGGAGAAGACGACCGGAGCTCTTCTCTGGTGACCTGAAAGTCATTAATGGTGTAATTAGGGTTAGGGCTTCTGTTTAAATTTGGACCCTTGGATTGTCATCTCTCGCGCGTGTTGTGTGGCTGAGATCCTTCCATTAGTTTTAATTAGGAATTTAAAAATTAATTAATCAGGAATAATGAGGTTTGAATACTGGCCACAGGATCTGGCGCGCAGTCAACCAAGCATTTCCCAGATTCAATCCCAACCATTCACTTTGCATACTTCTGTTTTATTTAATTTTAATTCAATTTTTCTCATTTATTTTGCATGATTTATTTAAAATAGTAAGAAAATTCCAAAAATATTTTTATTATGCATTTTTATTTAAAATAATTTTCTTAACCCAAAAATATTTTTATTTTTATTTTTCACATTAAAAAATAATTTTTTAAACATTTAAATGTTTATTTTAATTAATTAATGAGAATTAATTAATTTAAATATCCTTTAGGTTTCTAAAAATCCCCAAAAAATTCAAATTGCATATTTAAACATTTAGAAACATTGTCATACCATCCACACAAATTTCTTTTTGGTTTTGAACCATCTTTGATAATTTTCTTGAATTTAGGGTTCATAAAATATACATTTTTGAACCCTAGCTTCAAGAATTATTTTTTGCCTAACCAAGAATGGTATGACAATGGTTCTTTTTGCATTGATCTTCATTTGACATGTAGTTTATAACATAATTTTGTCATAAATGTATTCTGCATTTTTGAATTGATTTGCATTTTTTCCCTTTAGGTACCTTAAAACCCTAGAAAACTTAGAAAAATCATAACTTTCACTAGGTTAAAAGTTAGATCTTCTCCTTTGGGATGTGATATCATATGGGGTTAAGGTTCTTTTGATTGCATTTTCAATTTTTTATCTTGTCATTTGCTTCTGTTTTTGAGTTTTGCATCTCATGTTGCATGAAAACCCTAATTTCTCATCTTCCTTTGCATACAACTTGCATAAGCATACATATAAGAACTTGCCATGACATTTTATGCATTCACATGACTTCTAAGACATAATAGGAAACATTAGACTCATGCTTGATCATTTCCTCATCCATTTTCCATGTTATACATTCATTACATTCCATGAGCATTCATGAACTTTCATGCTTCTTTCATGCTTCATTTGCATTCTCATCACTTGTATGATCATTCACAACTCTTGACATACATTTGCATCATCTCTTAGCATCATTTACATCATAAATAAGCTCCTGGTTTTGGTTTTCACCTTTGCATTCATTTCATTTTCTTTCTCTTATGCTAACGTTTCAGGTGGTAAGAACTTTGAGAAGTGAATTTGCCTTCACTTCTCACAATCTTTTTTCATCTCTCTTATGCATTCATTGCTACATTTTAATTTTGCTTTAGAGTGAGCTTGCTCATTCATATTCCTCATTCACTTTCTTTCTCCAAGTAATTTATCTTCTTAAGTGAAGTAAGTTAGCTTGTTTTTTCTGCTTCTCCTCCTTTCATCTGCTTCTTCCTTGGTGGCTTTTCTTGAAGATCTCTTGCAAGCCTCATAAACCCTAGGAACACCCAAGCATGATAACAATTAAGGTTTTGATTAGTCCCCCAGTAGTTTTACCTTTGTGTCATCTTTTGTGTCTCTCCTCTCACCTCAAAATCAAAGACTAAACCTTTAAGGTTTTAAGGCTTTGTGATTAAGATTATGCATGCATCCTTCTCTTAGGATGGAGTGTATAACTTTAATCCTAAGTGTTAAACCCTTGATGTGTTTAAATCTTTTAATCAATCCTTCTTAATAATCACTAAGACAATAGCTTGTAACTTGGGCCTTGCATTAGGGTTCTAATTCTTCCTTAATTGGTTAAGAAGGACTAACCCTAATGTTAATGGACAAGTCCTCCTCAAGTTGTCTTACAAATCATAAAATTCATTTCTTAATCTTACCATTAACTAAATTCCACTTTAATAAAGGTTTTTTTTGTCATGAGGTTAATCCCTAATCATGGATTAAGTTGAGGTATCTTCCTCAACTTAAATGTTCTCATCTATTATCCTTCTATTAGGATGGTGTAATGGGTCCATTAAATCCTTGATTATGGCTTAAACTTATTACTTAGCACTAAACAAAAACTCCAAAAAACATATAAATAATTACAAGTAGGTTAATGATCTTAATCCTACATCATGGTGATTAAGTGTGAGGTGCTTACTTCATACTTAAGGAATTCTCATTACCCCTAATCAGAGGGGGGATGTGATGAGTTTACTAACCCTTGGTTTAAGCTTAAGCTCATTAAGTTATGACAAACACAAAAAGCAATAAAAGATTGAAAATACCAAAAATAAACAATAATCGTCTCCTCCGGGATTCTTTTCTCACCCCATTCACTCATAAACGAGAACTCGCTTCTTCCGTCTGATGCAAGACAGTTTGCACCTGAGCCAGACATGTCTTACACTTGAGCATAGATAAGTAAGCAGTTCACAAGTCAATTTATCTTTCAGTCTCTTTAAGTCGAACTACGGTGTTCTGACTTCCTCATTGCACGAGAGGATACGTAGGCATAACTTAACTGTTATCGAACAAAAGTCTATGTGTCTTCCCCCTCTTTCAGCGTCATTCTTTTAAGCCTCATTCCTGAGCATTTCACTTCACTTTCTTACACTGACACTTGTACATTCTTTTCCAGCTTTTGCACACAGATAGCACAGACACTACCCCTTTAAACACAAACTTTCAACCGTGGATCCCGTCGAGTACGACGGACAATCTGGGTGCTAATACCTTCCCAGGTTGTAACCAACCCCCTTTTCTCAGTTTCTATGGTTCGCGACCGTCTTATCCATCTTTTCCTAGGTTTATGCAGCATTACCTTTCCTTCGGGATAAAAATGCCTAACTGGCGACTCTTTTCAGTTCATCTTCATGTTCTCTCTTTCGCCGACCGTTCGTGTCTATACCCCGTCTGACCTAGGTGTCTTGGTGGGAGCGACAACTTGGCGACTCTGCTGGGGACCCTTATACTGCAACCAGGGCTTCTGGTTCTTTTTGTGGGTTCCTTCTAGCGCTTGTTTGATTTGTGTTTACGGGGGTGTTATGTGCTAATTGTGCTTGTTTATTTGCTTTATTTATTGCCTTATGTACAGTTTTATTTACTGCTTTATTTATAGTGTTTTATACATCATATTGTCATTATCATTGCTGGATCTGGCTTC
This sequence comes from Lathyrus aphaca, assembly GCA_963966055.1. Classification (NCBI taxonomy): domain Eukaryota; kingdom Viridiplantae; phylum Streptophyta; class Magnoliopsida; order Fabales; family Fabaceae; genus Lathyrus; species Lathyrus aphaca. The sequence continues at coordinate 129,892,380 of OZ014525.1, forward strand.
TATTTTGGTGGGTGGGGTTCCACTGAGTGATTAAGGTCTTATACTTGGGACCTGAGTGACACCTAGGCTAAAGTGGTTCATATTCTTTCCCATTCCATTTTGGTCTGGTGCGGGAATATGAAACACAGTTCAGATGTGGGTTTCTCCTTGAGAACTCTGTGCTACAAATTTCCTATAGTGCTAGGGCTATCTGGGAAGCCTTCTAAGTCTGGATGACCTTTATTTTGACCTTCAGAATCTGGGGAGAATTAGAGGAGGATCCTTTATGGCTATTGTAAACATTGTACCTCCGGGTTAGAAGTGTTTACACTTCTCATAACTGATCCAAGTCTGAGGATCTTTGTTCTAGACCATTACATGTGAGGGGGTTGGGTTGTTTACAGGTTTGCAGGAACCCTTGGCCACATCATACCCTGTTACTGTATTGTTTAAGAATACTTCACTTTGGACAGTTCTTGTGATTAGCCCTGGACATGTGGCTCTTTATTTGAGTCCCCCACCCTGGTTACTGGATTTCTGAGCCTTCATTCGGACCTTTGAACATACATGGACCTTATACCAAGACAAATAATCAGATCTAGCTCTTGATCACAAACCTTTGCATATCATTTGCATATATCATCATTGCATCATTTAACATTTGTTTATTATTTTTTTCAGGGTATCCATCATATCATATTTGGTTTGGTTTGACCCCTTCTACTGCTTAGACCTTTGCTTCAGCTATCTCCTTCAGCACCTGCATCAGTCTGTCAGAGACTCACCTGCATCAGTCTTTCAGAGACTCACCTTCATAAGTCTGCCAAAGACTCACCTCCAGCTTCTCAGTCTATGATCTTCATCAGCTTATTTTCAGCTTCTTCATCAGCACTCATGGCTACTCCAAGGAAGAGCAACATATCTTACCACTTCTTTGAGCCCATATTGACTGGTATCAGGCAGGTCCAGTCCCTTATCACACCTGACCACATCCCACTGTTCAGAGAGCACTATGGGGTTATTTTGGACATGGTTATGGACCTTGATGCATCTCAGAGGAGTATGATCCACACATGCTTGCAGTTTTATGACCCTCCTCTCAGATGCTTCACCTTTCCTGATTTTCAGATAGGACCACTGCTAGAAGAGTTTTCCTTGCTGATTGGAGTTCCCATCAGAAAAGGAATTCCTTTCAACCCAGAGATGACTGCTCCCAGAAGTGAAGAGATAGCTAGGGCATTGCATTTGGAGCCTGCCCTCATTGAGCAAAACATGACAACAAAAGCTGGGATTCCTGGTTTACATCTGGACTTCTTGATTTCTCAGGCCACCCTGAAGGCTGCAGTGGGAGAATGGAAGGAAGTATGTGCACTTCTAGCCCTCGGTATATATGGGGTTATATTGTTTGCAGATGAGCCCAAGTTTGTAAGTAAGAATGCCATCCACTTGTTCCTACTGAGGAACCCAGTGCCTACATTGCTAGGGGATTTTTACTACTCCATCCACCAGAGAAATGAAAAGCAAAGAGGGAAGCTGGTCAGGTGCTGTGCTCCTCTGTTTTATTCTTGGCTGCTCAGACACTTGCCTAAGTCAGATGCCTTCTTGAACCTCCATCAGCAAAAGAACTGGGCTAAGAGGTTCATCTCCTTGACTTCAGATGACATCAGGTGGTGCACTCAGAGCACCAAAGGCAAGGATATTATTACCAGCTGTGGGCAGTACCCTAATGTGCCTCTGATAGGAGTAAAAGGCTACATCAATTACAACCCTTTACTATTTAAGAGGCAATTGGGATATGCCTTGGTTCATCCTCCCAGAGGACAGGATTCGGCTGAGACTCTCTACTTTGAAGTTCAGCCTAACTCTGCTGTTGTTAGACAAGCTACCTGGGCTTGGGATAACATTCAGACCAAGGGGACAGCCATCCTTGGAAGGTGCAACAATATTGCTTCAGCCCAGTACTCTGACTGGTCCCGTGCTAGAGCTCAGATCACCAGGATGCCTTTCACCTTGGAAGACACCCCTGGGCCCTCTACAGTACAACCTACAGCAACTGTCAGCCTAGAGGAATTTGAAAAGTTGAAGGAAAGGAATGACCAGCTAGCTGAAGCCCTGAAGAAGACTCACTGGGAGAGAAACGACAGTCGTCTGGACATTGAGAGATTGGAAAGACTCAAGATTGAGCATCTGACCAAGATTGAAAGGACAGATGACTATATCAGGAAGGCAAGAGCCGGGGAGTTGATACTGAAGAATGCCTGCAAGGAGGCCAAAATTCAGAAAGCTAGGGCAGAGCATTATCTGGAGGAAAGCCAGGCTAGGTGGGTCAGGATCACCGAAGCCCGTGCACAAGAAGACCAGAGGACTCAAGCCAAGATAGAGAAACTGGAGGCCAATGAGAAGAAGCAGCAGGAAGCTTTGTTGGCAGCTCAGAAGGAGATATCAGAATTAAAACTCCGGGCGGGGTTAAAGAGATCAAAGGATCAAGAAGGGCATAAGAAGCTGACCAATGCCATTGCTACCAGGAACCTCCTCATTAGGACCATTACAGAGCACCCAACTGGTCCGGTGACTGAGGCCCTCCTGAAGGAAGTCAGGGAGGATGACTTTGGATTGGATGTCTGATTCCTTTTTGCTTGTATTTCTTTTCTTCTTATGTACTTTTTCTTTTGGTTGTTGTATTTTTTTTGACCCACCATGGGCATGTATTGTAAACAGACTATGTATTTCCATCATTTGTAATATATTAGTTTGTTTTGTTTTGGTGGGCTTTCTCTCAACATCATCAAGCATTTCCTCGAGGTCTGGAAAGGTCAAAACCAAGAACCAAATCGGATACCTTGGAAGACAAATAAGCATACTGCATTGCATACTAACATTTTTCTTTGTTTTGTAGGTTTTTGTTTGTTATTTTGTTTCTCACTTTGTTGTGGTTTCAGGAAACATTGCTCGTCGAAGAGTGTTCCCTATCAACCGAGCACACTGGTACCCAACATGTAACAACCTTCCAGGCATTCAGATGGATCGGGTGCAGCAGGACCTGAATGAAGTAAGGAATCAGATGGCAAACGAAAGGGTTGAAATGAGAAACCAAATGACCCAGTTTATGGTTATAATGACTGGCTTAGCTCAGAGCCAGGAAAGGCTGAGGGAATTGGTGGAAAGACAAACTCCTGAAGAGCCTCACCCTGGTACAGGAGGAACCAACAATAATGAACGCGAACAGCCTCGCGTTGACCCACCAGAGTTTAGGCCCCATTTGAACCCTGATGTTAATGGTATAAGGAATGTTCAAGGAAATACTGCTGGAGTCAGGGTCTTGCAGGAAGATCCCCAAGAGGAACAGTTCATAGTTGTCGGAGCTGGGGATGAGGTTTATGACCGAAGGTTGGATGAGATTGCTGAAAAACTAAGGTCTTTGGAATCCCAGAATTCTTTAGGCTTCGACGTAATGGATATGGGGTTGGTAGATAGGTGAGAATCCCTCACAAATTCAAGCCCATGTGCTTTGAAAAATATAATGGTACCTCCTGCCCGCGTACTCATTTGCAGTCTTTCTTGGGGAGACTTAAAGCTTATACCATGGATGAGAAGTTATGGATGTTCTATTTTGAGGACAGCCTGACTGGAGCTTCAAGAGAATGGTATTCGCATCTGACCAGGGCCATAATAAGATGTTGGAAAGACTTGGCCGAGGCCTTTATCCGTCAGTACCAATACAACCTAGACATGGCTCCCAATAGAACCCTTCTAATGGGCATGTCTCAGTCTTCGAGGGAAAGCTTCCGAGATTATGCTCAGAGGTGGAGACAGCTTGCTGCTGCTGTCCAGTCACCCATGTCTGAACGGGAAATGGCGGACATGTTTATGAACACCTTGCAGGGAACTTATATTGACAGACTTGTTGCTTTCTCTTCCACCAGTTTTGCCGATGTAGTTATAGCTGGTGAGAGAATAGAAAGTCTTTTGAAGATGGGCAAAATCTCTAACAATGGTGCAAGTTCATCCAACAACCCCAGAAAACCTTTTTCAGGATCCCGAAGGGCGGGTGAAACAAATGTTATTCACGCAAACCGGGGCAGACCCCAATACTCTCACAGATCAGTGGCAGTCGTTACTATCCCGGCTCCAGCTCCGCAACAACCACTTTTTCCTCAACAACAACAACAACATCACTATCAGCAACAACCTCATTTTCTGCAACAAAGATCGTACAGCAATAACAACAACAACCAACAGCAGCGCCCTTTTCAACAGACGCCATCTCAGGCAAATAGGGTGATTGATCATATCCCTGTGCCTTATGCCACTCTACTGCCAAAACTCCTGAAGCTCAACCTGGTTGAGTTAAGGACGTTGGCTCCACCAGATCCTCTCAACCTCCCGAAGAATTATGATGCTAATGCTAGGTGTGCCTTCCACTCCAACGCACCTGGTCACAATACTGAGAAGTGTAGAGCCTTGCAAATGAAGGTTCAATATCTGGTCGATTCCAAAGCTCTCAATTTCGCACCTCCTCCGAATGTTAACAGAAATCCTATGCCTAATCATGGTGGGCCCAGGATTAATGCCATAGAAGATGACCAACCATCTGCACTGATTGATAATGTTGCACAGATTCGAACACCGCTGGCAGAAGTCAAAGCTCAACTCTTAAGATGCCAGGTGTTCCCGGGCTGTAAGGCCTGCTGCGAATCGTGCAAAACTACTATAAATGGTTGTGAGAAGCTAAGGCTTGGCATAGATGGCCTTATCAAGGATGGAATTTTACAAATTACCACAACGGCTCCTACAACATCAACAACTTCTTCAACAGCAACAACAGATCCTCCTACAACAGCAACAACTATCATTCCCACTGATTCATCCACAACTCCAGCAATCACTCCATCCATTGTTTCAACAAATCAGAGTTCAGCAACATTTACTTCTACAACACCAGCACCCATCTTATCAACGGAAACGCCTACAATACCAGCAAAAATTAATGAAGATGTCTCAATGGTCACGATCTAATATGACCCAGCAAATGTTCATCCCAACAACAATTTCCAACAACAAACTGCAACACCTCCTGTCAGATCTCTAGTCACAATCTATTACGACCCGCATACCATCACAGTTCCTTCCACTGCAGCAATCAGTCCGGTCACCATTACGGTACCTGGACCCGTTCCTTATGAAAGCAGTAACGCCATACCTTGGCACTACGGCTCTGATCTCTACTGCGACGGAAAGAAGATCACTCTAGATTCAGCAACCTCTTCACCACAAGTTGACAATGTTGAGGGAGGCGGAGGCTTCACCAGAAGCCAACGCCTTTTTGTCACACAAACACCGAGACCCAATGCTGAAGCAGAAACTGTTGTTAAAGCAAAAGGGAAGAATGTGGTACTTGAAGAGCCAACTGTTAAAGAAACTCCGAAGACGTCTTTTGAGCAAGAGGTGGACGAGTTCATGAGTATAATCAAAAAGAGTGATTACAAAGTGGTGGACCAGCTTCATCAGACACCCTCCAAAATCTCTATATTATCATTGTTAATGCGTTCCGAAGCCCATAGGAATGCACTATTAAAGGTCCTGCACGCAGCCTATGTGCCGAAAGAGATTACGGTTAATCAACTGGAAACAGTGGTTGCAAATGTTAACACCAGTCATGGACTGGGCTTCACGGATATTGATTTAACGACAGAGGGTGGGCAATCATAACAAGGCTTTACATATCACCTTAGAATGCAAAGGTGATGTTCTTTCTCATGTGCTGGTAGACACTGGGTCTTCGCTCAATGTCCTCCCAAAGAAAGCCTTGGTGAAGCTGGAGTATGATGGTTTGGCATTACGTCCGAGTAACTTGGTGGTGAGAGCATTTGATGGCTCTAAGAGATCAGTGCTTGGAGAGATTGATTTACCTGTGTTGATTGGCCCACAAATCTTTAAAACTACTTTCTTTGTGATGGACATAGGGCCGGCCTACAGCTGTTTGTTGGGTAGACCCTGGATTCACGCCGCTGGCGCCGTTACATCTACCCTTCACCAGAAATTAAAATTTGAGTGGGAAGGCCAGATCATCACAATCTGCGGGGAGGAACACATTTTTGTTAGCCAGCTGGCTACTTACAAGTATATAGAGATGGATGGGGAGATCCACGAAAAGAAACCTATCACGATCTCAAAGTATGGAGAATGATCCAAATGATCATTCATCCATAGATTTGAAATAATGAAGATTAAACTTATCGGAAATCAACAATCTACGAATCGGAGATTGTCATCGACCAAAATTTTAAAAAAAAGATAAAGAAAAAAATGGATCTAAAAAAATAGATCCATAAAAAGAAATTGAAATATTTTTAAATCCTTTTATAAAATTCTTTTCTAAATACTCTTTTCTAAATTGTTTTTAAAGCATTTTTTTCTAAAATTTCTTTCTAAAAAGATAAAACCTAAAAAACTTGTATCAAAACAAACTATAATACTAATCTTAAAAAAAATAAAGAAAACTAAAGTTTAAAAGAATAAGAAAACAAAGAAAGGGGAGGGGAAAGAGTAATCCGCGGGACGTGAATAGAAATGATGGATCATCAAAGATCCTAGGCCAAACTAGTTTTATTCTCTAAAAAAAACAATTACTAATTAAAATAAAGAAAAAGCAAAACAGAAGCACAAGACTTCTTCTTCCTCTATGGTGTGCGGCGAAAAACAAACAGGGGAAAAACAAATCAAATCGCGGCGGAAAACAGAGCTACATCTCTTCTCATCACCTTCAAGAAAATCAACCGAACAAAAACACTTCTCCTTTTCCTCTCGTTTTGAATTTCTTCTTCTTCTCTCAGCTTCTCTTTCGGATCTCTCTCTTGCTCTTCTTCTTTCAATTCAGAATTTGCTTTTGGAAATTAGATTTTAGGGATTTGAGAAGTTGATTGAGGGAATTGAAGATTGAAAGGATTTGGGATTTAAAGGTTATTTTTTATTTTGGCAGCAATTCCAAGGCTATTGAAGCTTGAGATTTGAATGGAGATGAAGCTGCTTAAATAGAAGAAGAGAAGCGTTTTTTGATTGCCGTTTTGATCCTTCAAGTTGCGTTTTTGGTGGCCACGGAATTCTCGTGCCTTTGCCGCAAAACTGTGCGTTTCGGTTGATGAGGAAAGCGTGTGCTTTGCGTTTGCGTTTCCATTTTTTGGCTTTTTGCGTTTTATTCAATTGTGATGTGCGTTTTGCTTTTGATTATTTGCGTTTTGTATTTTGGTTTTTCAGGTGTGCGTTGCTCGTGCGATTGTGAGGTTTGGCTTCGGCTGACTTGATTCTTGGGGCTGGATGTCCTGCGTGCGGGAATTTGACAAAGGCTTGTTTGCGTTTGCTGTGTGTATTGGCTTGAGGTAGCTTGCAGGAAAAAGCTTGGTTGTTGTCACGTGAGGCAGTGGGTTTAGGTTCTGTATGACGTGATGCGTGATGGCTGAAATTTGCTTTCGGCTTGTGCAGCTGCTTGGGCAAGGAAATTCATTGTTGTGGGCAATGCTTGTGTGGCGTATTTGTTTTGCTGCAGCTGGTGAAATTGGCCTTCAGCTGGTGTATAAGCGTGAGCGGCTTGTTATGTATCAGGCTTGTAGATGTGGCTGGAAAAAGGGGCATAGGCTTGTACTTTCGTGTGGGCCAGCTTGTGGTACGGATAGTTGAAGGAAGTGTGTACTGGGGCTTGAGATTTGCGCTTTGGGAAGCTGAGATTGTTGGAGGCTTGTTCATTTGTTGTGGGCCTAAAGTGATGTGAAAGGGCTGGAAAATTTGCGTATGGATTTGGCTGTGGGAATGTTATTGTAAAGGCTTTAGGGTGTGGGCTTAGGAAAAAATCGTTGTAGAAAAGAAAACAAATAAAATGGTAAAACAAATGACTTAAACATGGTTTGATTTAAATAATTTTTAATTATTACTAATTGGATTCTAATAAAATATGGTCTAAAAAAATGATTTGGTTTATATTTATTTGATGAAAATTAAAAGAAATAAAAGAAAATGTGGTCATTTGAAAAAAAAAATGAAATGTATTATTAATAATATTCGGGAAAATGGTTATGGGAAAAAAAATTGAAATATATAAAAAAAATCGAAGAGTTTAGAATTTGGAATTTTTGTGAATAAAAAAATGAATAATCGGGTAACTGAACTAAAAAAAAGTTATTGAAGATTTGGATAAAATGGTTTAATCGAGAAATGGATAATGGATGGAATTTGTTTTTTTCAAGCCCACAACAAATCTTGATTGACTTTCTTCACAAGCCTTTGATAAACACAGTCAATCTGAACCAATGAACCACTTGCCAATTCCCCCACAGTCACTGATATTGTCTGAAATTCGCCCTGATAATTCGAAACCAAACTGCGGAAAATAAATCCTCAGATGAATCATTGATGAACTGATGAACCGATGAACTGATAAACACTGAAGATTCAAACCAATCTTCGCACAGAACACTGTCACACAACCCAACTTGAACTTTGAAAACGCATCGTCTGAGGAATAAACTACTGGCACACACAACTGGCGGTCAACACAATCTTCTAATAGATTGACCAATATTAGGTCAAACATCCATTTGAATCGAATTGTGACTGAACAAACGCACCTGAATTGAAATCATTGCCCTGTCTTTGAAAACCTGCAACACAGAGAAGAAGAAGAACACTGCAACATATTTTTTTGTATTTTGGTAAGAAGTCAGTAAATATAAACAAATATAAAGAAGTAAAAACAATGGTGATTCCCTGCGAAGCATAGACCCTACATCTGAGGAGAAACTCGAAAGCCAATGCGATCTTGTTTGTATGCAAAATGCAGATGATATGCGAAGAAATCTTAGGGCAAAAATTAGGGTGTTACAGCTGCCCCTATTTAAGTTTCTTCAATCCGGAGATATGAAGATTGACGTCTTCGTCTCTACAAGATGGGAGAGACTTAAATACAGAATACCCAATTTTTGTCCTAAGAGAACAAATGATATGATATGAATATGATATGCAAGCCCAAGATCTCTGTGAGGAAAATATGACCACCAGAGAAAAGCAAACTTGGGGACACAGAAGAAAATCCCGCTGGGGAAACAACAGACAACGAAAGAGTTACCAGAAAAATAAATCACTGGATAACAAACTCCACTTGGGAAAAGATATGATATAAATCAAGGAACAGATCCAACAAGGGAGAATATGCACCCTGCCAGGAACATCAATCAAACAAAGTATTCAAGACCAAATAATGGAGGAATACTGAGTTGGAAAAGAATCATCTACTACCTGTTTTACTGGGTAGGAAATATAACAGACTCGACTATTGATTTACTGGATAGGAGCAAAATTCAGAGGGATAACCTCAATTACCTTTTTACTGGGTAAGAAATAAAGGACTCGACTATCGATTTACGGGATAGGAGTAAAAATACAGAGGGATAACCTCCACTACCTTTTTACTGGGCCGAAAAATTCTCAACTACCCGATTTACTGGGTAAAAAATATAAGGGACTCGACTATCGATTTACTGGATAGGAGTATGATCAACTACCTGATTTACTGGGTAGAGAATATAAAGGACTCGACTATCGATTTACTGGATAGGAGTATAATCAACTACCTGATTTACTGGGTAGGAACTCAATCAAATTACCTTTTTACTGGGTAAGATGAAAATATCTGATTCTATTACCTTTTTACTAGGTAAGAGGAAAATATCCCAATTACCGGATTTACTGGGTAGAAAAACTTCTCAACTACCTGATTTACTGGGTAGGAGCTTAAGCAAAGGAAAACAAACTCCATTACCTTTTTACTAGGTAAGAGGAAGAAATCTCGACTACCGGATTTACTGGGTAGGAGTACAAGTAAAAGAACTTGATTAATTCGGTAATATTACCCACTATCGATTACTGATAGCTTAATTCCAAAGTAATATACTCAAGCTGGAGAAGATGTTGCCCACTATCAAACAATGATAGCTTAATTCCAAAGCAAATATCCACAAAAGGGGACCAAAGTTCAATCCAAGAACAAATTGGAAAGAAAAGGTCAAACAAGACTCATCCCGAGGAGGAAATATCTCAACTAGGGAAAATTCCATCCAGATAATAAACTGGGGAGGAAATTGAATCAACATCATCCACGAGAAACAAACTCAGTAGGGAATTAGAAAGGATTAACACTTTCTGCTTAATGGTCGACACTCTAAACTTGAGAGGAAGACGACACACACACTCTGTGGGGAAAGTCCACACCAAAGAGCAGATAACAATGATAAACGCAAGAATGCAAGAAAACGATGCTATGCTTATGCGTATGAATATGCTTATGAATATGCTGACAAAACAGACATAAAGATAAGAAACGGGTGACATGAACACCACAACAACCAGATACTCGGCTAATCTCAAGGCAACAATGCAGGGAAACATGCTGGAGATTCAACTTGAAATCTGCAGGGGAATATCATAAGCCATCAAAGGAATAAAATCCTACTACAAGGCTTAAATCATGATGAGACAGCGTCTGCTAGGAATATCATCCTGCTGAGGAAAAGGTAATAATCTACTGAGGATGGAAGTATTCTTGATAAAAATCAAACTTCATGCGGAATAATTGTCATATCACTCCTGCTCCACCTGGGAATAGAGTGCAAGACCTGTTGAAAATCACATAGGAACCTGCTGGAAACTAACACATGCAGACCTACTGGGGATCCATATGGGGATATCAGAAGTTAACATCATAGCCAAAACAATTACGAGGGATTTTAAATCCATACCCACCATCAAGTAAAGGAAAACCTCTAAACTGACTGCTATATCAATACTTCTATATTCAAGGATGCACACAAATCAAGCTGAGGAACAAGAGCTCAGCTGGGGATTCCCAATACTTCTCAATTCAAAGATAACCTGCTGAAGAAGAGATCAAGACTCAGCTAGGGATTCTTAAAAACATCTCTTCCAACAATTCTTCTGGGGAAAACATGCAATCTCCATTCATGCTTATTGTTGGGGGAACAAAACATCATTAACATCATCCTATCAAGACTATCCAGGAACTTCACATGGACACAACCGAATCAAACCCTGCTTTGGGAGAGACGAGTTACACACATCCAGACTTTACTGTCCTTGGAATCACTATCAATATCCTTTCTTTGTTCACATATCAAAAGAAAAATACTTCAGTCAAAGATGAGTGAATAAGAATATTTGATGGGAAATTCTTCTGAGGGATAGAATCTGAAATCCTCGGTTACTACAAGTGATCCAGTCTGTCGACGCAGTTACTTGCCATGATCCCTAACTTTTTCCTAGATTGCCCTTTCGAGTTTTCAATCTACCGGGATAATTATTTTCTATTTATGTCTCTAATTTTTGCCTGGACCGCCCTTTCGGGTTTTCAATCCACCGAGACGCTCATTTTTTCCTAAGCCGCCCTTTCGGGTTTTCAACTTAGCGAGCTGTTCTTTTACTTTATTTTTAGGCGAAGTATTTCTTGACTGCATCCGCATTCACAGGGCGAGTGATCTCCTCACCATCCATAGTTGCAAGAATTAATGAACCGCCAGAGAAGGCTTTCTTAACAACATATGGGCCATCATATTTCGGAGTCCACTTGCCCCGAGAATCTTTAAGGAAAAACTGAATCTTTTTGAGCACGAGGTCGCCTTCTCTGAATACACGAGGTTTGACCTTCTTGTCAAAAGCTTTCTTCATTCTTTGCTGGTACAACCGACCATGACACAAATATGTAATTCTCTTTTCTTAAATCAAATTCAACTGATCAAATCTACTTTGACACCATTCAGCCTCAGTCAACTTGGCTTCCATCAGAACTCTCATTGATGGGATCTCAACTTCGACGGGGAGCACTGCTTCTATACCATAAACAAGTGAGAAAGGGGTTGCCCCTGTTGAAGTGCAGACAGATGTACGATACCCATGCAAAGCAAAAGGGAGCATCTCATGCCAATCTGCTCGGAAATTAGAAATGCTACTGCTGAACAAATCTCTGTCCCACCAGTAAACTGCATAAAGTTGAAAATCTTTTGAGAGAAATCATGCAAAGCTGCTTGGAGATTCTTGAAGAAATTGCCCCAAGTTCAATGACTGATAAAGGTAAACTGATAATGGATTCAATTCTTGATTGCTGCCGGAGAAAATACTCAGATCTTTGGAATAATTGTTGAGAGAATAAACTGATCATGGCTTCAGTTCTTGAAATGATTGTTGAGAAAATAACCCAGAAATGAATCTTGCAGAGAATCTTCTGACTAACCATATCTGAGAATAACTTGCACTGATCAACAACTCTTGAACCATAGGACCTGGGAAGAAATTGCCCCTGATAAGATCACCGACCAAGTTTCTCAACTGTTTGAAAATTCCTTGATGAGGAAAGTTTATTTGCAAATAAAAAATGTTTGTACAAACCTGGTAATTTTAATGCAAAGTTCGATGCAAAGTTTGAAATCAAGAATCATTTTTGGAATGAAATTTATTGATGTAAAGTAATTGAAAACATTGTCAAAACACGGCGGTTGAGACAACATTAAAGATAAAGCAAAGGTAAGAAAACAAATGATTGGTAAAGAACTTGGGAGTCAGTTTACGCAACCTCGTTGTAGTATGCTTTTCAAAAGAAACCTGGATTCAATTAGGAATTTTGAAGGTTGTAACGTGGTCTGGTTCACGGTTTATGAAACAAAGGATATAGGCTCAAAGTTTATTTATACCCAACCCCTTTTCGTGATGAACTCCAGTCCTACATTCAATTAATTCAGCCTATGCATTCAAGTTTCCGGACATTTAGGATTGCACAGATGAAGATGGTTCATAAGCCAAAGGATTTTGAGATAACAGTCACATCTTTCCTTTTGTTATTTCTAGTGAGGACTTTGGTCAACTCAACTTATTTTTGCTGAGGATTTTGATGACCTCTGGGTAAATCTTTCTTTTTATTATCCCTAATTTTTTTTTGCCTGAACTGCGTCATTTCAACTTACAGCCAGCGGGATGCCCCAGTTTTTGCCTAAGTCTCCTTCATAGGTGTTGACTTAGCGGGCTTTGATTTTTTTCAATAATTTTTCACTATCATTTTTTTTATAAAGATAATGACTGCATGGCTTAATGATTACGACGAACCATCATTGGCTTTTGAAATGAGAAACATCTTCAACCTCTTTGATATGTGTGAAGGAACACTTGATATTGCAACCTTTGTTGAAAGGTGTCTTGAATGATTCTCTTGTACTTGAATGCACATTCGAATTAATTGAGAACTACCCGTCCCCAGGTTAAAATTAAAGGTTTTTTCGAATAGAAATAAACTCCAACTTCAAAGCTCAAAGGGGTTGACAAAGGATTAACTTCTTTATTTCTCCAGTGTTTGAGATTTGAAACAATGCTTGTATATCATCAACTAAGTCTCAATTGAAAGCATACCAACAACAGTTATGGGTATCTCGTTTTCATCATCCTCCCTCCAATCATTGTAAAACTTTGAGAAAAGATAGATGAACTTGAAATATAAAGCATAAAGATGCAAATAGAAAATGAAATTGAATCAAAACAAAGCAATGCTCATTTCATTAAAATCAACATGAAAGTAAAAACAAGCTTAAAAGCAAACAACTTAATATGATTGAAGAAAAATTGCAAACATAAAGAAATAATGGCCTAGTGATCCATCAGCAACAAAGGATGAGTTGTCCCGTCTGAGATTCTGGCCTTGAAGAAAGTTTGACATGGCGAATTCCTCTAGAAGATTCATTTCTCATGATTCAGAAAAGGATTGTTGACAACATTAGGATTAGTGTCCTCAAAATTGATCATCCCATTTCTAACAAGCTCTTTTACTTTAGCCTTCAATGCAAAATAGTGCTCTAAATCATGACCAGTTCCCCCTTGATGAAACTCACAGCGAAGATCTGCTCTATAACCAACCAGAAGAGGATTTGAAACAGGAGGCGCAGGCCTAGTAGTAATCCAACCATTCTAGACCAAGTAAGGATACAACTCAGCATAAGTCATCGGAATAGGATCAAAGTTTGGCCTACTCCTAGCATTATGATTCTGGTTCTGGCCAACATTCATTTGAATAGATGGACCATTGATCATCAGATCGACTGCAGTAGGGTATGATTGTTCATGGTGTTGTTGTCTGCGACGAGTCATCCCAACAACACTTGCTTCACCAGCAAAAACATTGACTTGAGGCATGATAATCCTCTGAGGTTGAGTTTCCCTAATGATCAAAGCCTGTAGCATCTCCATGATCTGACTCACATCGCTTTTCAGCTCATCATGGTCTTCCCTAACTTTCTTGTTATGTTGGGCTTGATTTTCCATTCTCAATCTAATAGCTCTCAATTTGTTAGCAGCTCTAGTACCGTATCTGTGGTGAGGAGTCAGCTTGACGGATCAACAGACAATTGAAGAAGGAAACAACCGGGATGAGTTCCCACACAACTCGGATGAACACAAGAATATGCAAGGATGCAATGATATGCAAAATTCACTTCTATTTTCAGAAAAACAACTCGATTATTGCAAACATGGTCAACATCGAGAATACTGTCATGAAAAATCTTGACAAAAAGGAATATTTATTCTTTCCAATATTTGCAATAATCAGAATTGTCTTCCTTGAAAAATGGTTGTGATGATGATCATGATGAATATGTAGATGCAACAACCACAAACAAGATCACACAAAGCACTCAGGTTCAAAGGTTCAGATCACGAGCATGAAGTCAAGGTAACAGAACACCAACCCACACAGGTAAGTACTAAGGTTTGTCTTCATTGTACCTGCAGAAAACCAAAAGGGTGCTAACAGAGGTGCCCGGAGTTAACAGACATCTTTAGAATATCATCGGTACGTTGGATTACTCCCCAACCGATAACATTCTTAAAATAGACCTCGTCCGAGTGTAGTATCGCGTGACAACCGCCTTAGGTTTACACCCAGACAGTTTCCGCACTACGTTCCTAAATTGGCTTAGATGGGTTAAGGGTGCTACGGTCCTCAGTATGATCAGCTCAAGGTCGGAAAATAATGCCACGTACGATTACTCGTCATGACATTGATAGTCCAAGAGAGCCTAACCGAGTGGAGATTATCAAATTGATATTGCTTTGGACTACTCCATCACATATCGCTTTGAATATCGCCGTCCTATCATAAGTGTCACTCAGATCCGGGTTAGAATCTATCTCACACAGAGGATCACCAAAACCGAAACGAAACAACCAAATAACAAAAAAATCAAACCAAAGCAGTAAATAAATCAAAGTAGGCTAAATCCGCTTAGAGATCGCACTTTATCCCCAGCAGAGTCGCCACTTTTCTGTAGCGGTAAAATCGTGAGTGTAAGCTATTGATTAGCTTAACTCGATGTACACAGAGTCGCCACCGCGCTTTTGTTTATTTCCAAAAGGAAAAAGGTAAAAGAACGAATAAAAACCTAGGAATCTAAAAGCAAAAGCTAAAAGAAACAAACAGAGATTGGGTAAGAGGATTGGTTACGAACCGGGAAGGTTTTAGGCACCCGACTCGTCCGTGGTACTCCACGGGAGCCCTTTGAAATATTTAATGCTTTTTGGTCTGAAATTGGTTTGCTTGAAAATGATTGAGGAGATGAGGAGAAGAATGTTTTTTAATGATTTTGTGTTTGATGAGGTTTTTTAATGCCTTATGCCTACGTACCCACAAAGTGCAATGCGAGATCAAAACCTCGTAGTTCGTGTTACAAAATTTGAAAAGAAACAAATGAGTTGAATTGATTTTAGAATGTAGAGATAAGTCGTCATCCTTTAGCGAATAATTACGCTAGAAAAGATGAATCATATCTAAACATGTGAAAAAAGAAAAGGTGCACAAAGGCACAAAAACAATTGAGTGAGTTTTGAATTTTTTTAAAGTATGTAAAAAAATGGTTTTGATATATTTACATGGATTAACATTTGTTTAAGAAAATAAAGTGAAAAGTTTAAAATCGCTTGACCAAAGTCAAGGTTTGTTTATGAAAATGTTTGAAGTTTAGAAAACAAGAAGATTTTTGAAATAGGGAGAAGTTTTGAAAATTTAAGAATGGGGAGGAGATGAAGGGACTAATCCTAATACTTGAATTAAAAGCTGAGAGAAGAGTTTACCAAACCATAATATGCACAATTCTTCAAAGTTAGGAATTGCATCTTCAAAGGCTAATGAAATAACTTGAGGCCGAGGTTTCTAATCCATTCCAACTTGAGCAAGGGGGAAGATCTCAAAGTCTAAGTCCATTCTCCAAAAGCAAGGGATAGTAACCATAGTCCAAAATTAGAAGTCACAAGTCTTTTAAGTGTTTAATCCTTTATTAGTGTTTTGATATCCAAATGGACAAAATAAAAAAATAAGCAACAATATAAACATAAACAGATGATATATGATATAATATGATAAAGCATAATAAAGGAGATAAAGGAGCAAGAGATTAAAATAAAAGGATAAGGTGTGAGAGATTAAATTGAAACAAATTATATTCACATTATTATAATATTTACAATATAAAGTGGTATGATGAACTTAATCAAGCACAACCATGAAAAGAAAAATAAAATCGAGGCAACCGGATCCAAGTGGATCTTTAATCCGAATCGGGACAACTTTAGGTCTATGTTAAGCAATCGCCGAGTAATTTATGAAGTAATTACCCTACAAATGAGGCCGGCCACCACTAATTAAAGTGGAAAATATTCGTGTTAATACATGTTAGAGAAACGATATAATGTATCGTTCTCCGAAAACATGCCACACTAAAAGAAAAAGGATGGTCTAATCTTAATCGAGATTTTCGTTGAATTTATCGAAAAGCAACCTATCACGATCTCAAAGTATGGAGAATGATCCAAATGATCATTCATCCATAGATTTGAAATAATGAAGATTAAACTTATCGGAAATCAACAATCTACGAATCGGAGATTGTCATCGACCAAAATTATAAAAAAAAAGATGAAGAAAAAAATGGATCTAAAAAAATAGATCCATAAAAAGAAATTGAAATATTTTTAAATCCTTTTATAAAATTCTTTTCTAAATACTCTTTTCTAAATTGTTTTTAAAGCATTTTTTTCTAAAATTTCTTTCTAAAAAGATAATCCCTAAAAAACTTGTATCAAAACAAACTATAATACTAATCTTAAAAAAATAAAGAAAACTAAAGTTTAAAAGAAAAAGAAAACAAAGAAAGGGGAGGGGGAAAGAGTAATCCGCGGGAGGTGAATAAAAATGATGGATCATCAAAGATCCTAGGCCAAACTAGTTTTATTCTCTATAAAAACAATTACTAATTAAAATAAAGAAAAAGCAAAACAGAAGCACAAGACTTCTTCTTCCTCTATGGTGTGCGGCGAAAAACAAACAGGGGAAAAACAAATCAAATCGCGGCGGAAAACAGAGCTACATCTCTTCTCATCACCTTCAAGAAAATCAACCGAACAAAAACACTTCTCCTTTTCCTCTCGTTTTGAATTTCTTCTTCTTCTCTCAGCTTCTCTTTCGGATCTCTCTCTTGCTCTTCTTCTTTCAATTCAGAATTTGCTTTTGGAAATTAGATTTTAGGGATTTGAGAAGTTGATTGAGGGAATTGAAGATTGAAAGGATTTGGGATTTGAAGGTTATTTTTTATTTTGGCAACAATTCCAAGGCTATTGAAGCTTGAGATTTGAATGGAGATGAAGCTGCTTAAATAGAAGAAGAGAAGCGTTTTTTGATTGTCGTTTTGATCCTTCAAGTTGCGTTTTTGGTGGCCACGGAATTCTCGTGCCTTTGCCGCAAAACTGTGCGTTTCGGTTGATGAGGAAAGCGTGTGCTTTGCGTTTGCGTTTCCATTTTTTGGCTTTTTGCATTTTATTCAATTGTGATGTGCGTTTTGCTTTTGATTATTTGTGTTTTGTATTTTGGTTTTCAGGTGTGCGTTGCTCGTGCGATTGTGAGGTTTGGCTTCAGCTGACTTGATTCTTGGGGCTGGATGTCGTGCGTGCGGGAATTTGACAAAGGCTTATTTGCATTTGCTGTGTGTATTGGTTTGAGGTAGTTTGCGGGAAAAAGCTTGGTTGTTGTCACGTGAGGCAGTGGGTTTAAGTTCCGTATGACGTGATGCGTGATGGCTGAAATTTGCTTTCGGCTTGTGCAGCTGCTTGTGCAAGAAAATTCATTGTTGTGGGCAATGCTTGTGTGGCGTATTTGTTTTTCTGAAGCTGGTGAAATTGGCCTTCAGCTGGTGTATAAGCGTGAGCGGCTTGTTGTGTATCAGGCTTGTAGCTGTGGCTGGCAAAAAGGGCATAGGCTTGTACTTTCGTGTGGGCCAGCTTGTGGTACGGATAGTTGAAGGAAGTGTGTCCTGGGGCTTGAGATTTGCGCTTTGGGAAGCTGAGATTGTTGGAGGCTTGTTCATTTGTTGTGGGCCTGAAGTGATGTGAAAGGGCTGGAAAATTTGCGTATGGATTTGGCTGTGGGAATGTTATTGGAAAGGCCTTAGGGTGTGGGCTTAGCAAAAAATTGTTGTAGAAAAGAAAACAAATAAAATGGTAAAACAAATGACTTAAACATGGTTTGATTTAACTAATTTTTAATTATTACTAATTGGATTCTAATAAAATATGGTCTAAAAAAATGATTTGGTTTATATTTATTTGATGAAAATTGAAAGAAATAAAAGAAAATGTGGTCATTTGGAAAAAAAATGAAATGTATTATTAATAATATTCGGGAAAATGGTTATGGGAAAAAAATTGAAATATATAAAAAAATCGAAGAGTTTAGAATTTGGACCTTTTGTGAATAAAAAAATGAATAATCGGGTAACTGAACTAAAAAAAAGTTATTGAAGATTTGGATAAAATGGTTTAATCGAGAAATGGATAATGGATGGAATTTGTTTTTTTCAAGCCCACAACAAATCTTGATTGACTTTCTTCACAAGCCTTTGATAAACACAGTCAATCTGAACCAATGAACCACTTGCCAATTCCCCCACAGTCACTGATATTGTCTGAAATTCGCCCTGATAATTCGAAACCAAACTGCGGAAAATAAATCCTCAGATGAATCGTTGATGAACTGATGAACCGATGAACTGATAAACACTGAAGATTCAAACCAATCTTCGCACAGAACACTGTCACACAACCCAACTTGAACTTTGAAAACGCATCGTCTGAGGAATAAACTACTGGCACACACAACTGGCGGTCAACACAATCTTCTAATAGTTTGACCAATATTAGGTCAAACATCCATTTGAATCGAATTGTGACTGAACAAACGCATCTGAATTGAAATCATTGCCCTATCTTTGAAAACCTGCAACACAGAGAAGAAGAAGAACACTGCAACATATTTTTTTGTATTTTGGTTAGAAGTCAGTAAATATAAACAAATATAAAGAAGTAAAAACAATGGTGATCCCCTGCGAAGCATAGACCCTACATCTGAGGAGAAACTCGAAAGCCAGTGCGATCTTGTTTGTATGCAAAATGCAGATGATATGCGAAGAAATCTTAGGGCAAAAATTAGGGTGTTACACACACAAATTAATAAAATCAGAGTTTTTAGTCACACTGCGTCTTGTGCATTTTAGTTTCGTTTGTAAAATGTCCAAAATTCATGATATGATACTTGCATAAAAAAGGATGTGCCTTTCTAATAAATGCTTGCAGGAAATGTATTTACTTCCAGGAATATCTAAACTCCTATGACGGAATCCGGTAAGGGATACCTCGGGATACTTGTACATTTCTTTGTTTTGACAGGATTGCAGTATCTGGAATGCATTTCCTCAGCAAAATTGTCAAATCATTGTTTCCTCAGCACATCCTCCAAAAAGCACCGGAAATGCTTTCTCCCCATCAGAGTTTCCAGGCATCACTTCTCCAGCACATTTTCTCCAGAGCAGCATCAGTAAATGCTCATTTCCCCAGCTGAGTTGTCAAGTCTCCTCATCCTCAGCAGGATCCTCACAAAAACCTCTGGGAGGATCGTTCAGTGATATTTTCTCCCCCAGAGTGCCAAATCACTCATCTCCAGCAAAGACAGGGAATCATCTCCCCACAGAGCTCCAGCATCTCCCAGAAGAGCAATGTCTGAATTTCCCACACAACAAAGTGACGAAAGCTCCCTCATTCCCAGCTAGGTTATCTCACTACCAAATAGATCTATCAGTGATCTAATTCCCCAAGCAGAGTCATATATTGTATCAGATCTACCAATGATCACATCCCCAGCTGGGATACCCTTCCAAGCAGATCAGCCAGAGATCTTTACAGCAGCGGGATCCGAATCCCGGATCGGTATCTTTTGCATAATCATAGCATTCGCATCATAAATCGCCACAAAAGCGTAGCATTCCATCTAATACGGAGCATTACGGCAAAAATCAAACATATTGCATGATCACAAGTCAGGTTCGAACTTGTCACCTGTAAATACAAACAGCACCTCATCAGCAATATACGAAATACCTCTAAATTTCCCCAATAGAAAGCCAAAACGTCCCCTTTGCAATCAATAAACACATGATCATATGCACTTTCGACACTCGTCTGTGTCATATCATCCCCTGCAAGATATAAACGAAACCAGTGTTTGTACATTCTCTTGACACCCGTCCGTGTCATCTATCCCCAGCATGGTTACCCAAACACTTATTATAATACACTCTTATTGACACCCGTCCGTCTCATCCTATCCCCACAAATTGCCCGAACACCTTTTACACTTATAAGTTCATAACTTATACACTTTCTCTTTTGACACTCGTCTGTGTCGCTTTTCCCAGCAAGTTAAGCACTCGTCTGTGTCTTGCTCATACTTCACAATGCTTATTTTTACTCATACAGATACTTGTCCGTATCTTGTATACACACTTATTTCCCCTCAGAGTCGACACTCCTTCGTGTTCTTTGTTAACCAGTTGATACTCGTCCATATCATCATCTCTGAACATGTGTCAGCGTTGTTTCTACTGATACTCGTCCATATCGTAGTCTTAAGGATGCTCGTCCGCATTTTTAATCTATACACAGTGTCAAACACTTATACCTTTGCTTCTTAAGGGCGTAAGCACTCGTCCGTGCTTACCATTCTCAAGTAAAAAATATACTTTCTTCTATCCGACATTTATCCTATGTCGTGATACTCTCGGCAGTCGTTCCCTGCCAGGTGATCATCCTTCACCTTTGGATGACCGTCCCTCATCCTTTTCCCCAGCGGAGTCTCCATTATTGGAACCCTTTTCTGTCCGACATTCTTCCTATGTCGTGATATCTTTTGGCAGCCGTCCCCTGCCAGGTGATCGTCCTTCACCTCGGATACCGTCATTCATCCTTATCCCCAACAGAGCAGTCGTCCCCTGCTAGGTGATCGTCCTTCACCTTTTGATGATAGTCCTTCATCATTTTTATCTGATGGTTGTCCCCATCGTTGATCTTGTTATCTGACATTCATCCTATGTCATGATAAACCCCGAGAGCAGTCGTCCCCTACTAGGTGATCGTCCTTCACCTCTTGATGATCGTCCTTCATCATGCTTAACCGATGGCCGTCCCCATCGTTGATCTTTTCTATCCGGCATTCGTCCTATGTCGTGATAAAGAGCAGCCGTCCCCTGCTAGGTGATCGTCCTTCACCTTTGATGATCGTACCTCATCATTTATTTCATTTATTCTTTGAACCGATGGCCGTCCCCATCGTTGTTTACCTTACTTTGCAAACCTGATGGTCGTCCCCATCATTGCCTTTACTTTAATCCCCAAAGAGTTTTATTTCCTTACTTCATGGCCGTCCCCATCATAATTTCTTTATTTCCCCAGTTTGTCGGCCGTCCCCGTCATTGCTTTATCCCCCAGCAGTCGTCCTCTGCTCGACGGTCGTCCTCCATCGCTCGCATTTTGATAATCATGCTATACTTCCTTTTACAGTCGTCCTCTGCTCGATGGTCGTCCTCTGTAAACACCCCAAATTTGCCCTCACCCCTTCACACCATGGCTTGTGATCACCTCATATGCATAAACACAAACATATCATCTCACATCTCATTTTTGATTCACTGCATAGTTTCTAGGGCATCTGCACCTAGGGTTTGTGATCTGAGCAATCCCAAAGCTTCTTGAGCCATTCCAAAGGCCACCAATCAACTCAAAGGGGTCCATGTGTGTTCTTATGTCGTATTCCATCTCCTCAAAGCCAAAATTGCAGAGGAATCACAAGAACTAGGGTTTGAGTGGATGCAGAGCCAGGATGAATTGCACAGTTGACCTAAAATTAGGGTTTTGGTTTCAGAGGCCATAACTCCAAATTTTTTGGTCATTCTTGTTTCCATTGATCTCTATATGGTATAGGGAGTATGCATATCAATTTTCATGAAGAAATTCCATGGGGAAGTCATCTGATCAAAGGTTGACTTTTCAGACAAGTCAGTGTAAAATCAGGGCATCTGAGGCCCCCAATGACCCAACCAATGGGTGATCTTCATCATTTTGAGTGTATATGATCTTTATTTGATCATGGAATAAGGTTGAAGTTCATAGAAATCAAGAATTTAGGGTTTTTGCAAATGTTGACTTTTTGGGCATAGTTGACTTTTCAAGAATGCATCATTTTAGGTCACTTTTCAAGCCTTGATTCTTGATCCAAAAATGCTTCAAATGGAAAAACTTTGGTCATGAAAGTTGTAGATCTCATTTTTCCCTTTTCAAAAAGTACAAGAGCATGATCAAACTCTTCTTGGATCAAAAGTTATGGCAATGCAAAGTTGGCTAAAATCATTGATTTTCAAGGCATGCCCTAAGTGAGAATTTTGCAAAATCTTGAACCAATGCATATTGCAGCCTCTAATTCATTTCAAACCAGCACATAAACATTCTCTAAGTCCTAAAAATCAGAAATGAACCAAGAATGCCCATGGTTTCATGTTTGGTTGGACAAAGAATCACATGTGAACCAAAGTTACAACAACTTGCAAAACCACTCATAACATTTTACCAACTTGCTGCCTTGAATGTTGGACCAAGCCTAGCCTTTCCCTTCACTTTGCTGCGCAGACCATGCCCTTTGTACTTGGCTAGAAGTTGCCCATGCCCTATCTTACAAGAAGTTGACATATTTGCAAAAGTGGCTACACCTATCCATAAAGCACAAGTCACATCCTCTGACCAATTGGATTAGTTTATACTATCCATTTGCAAGCTAGACATAACAAGGCAAGGCTGAAACATCCTCATTCATCACATTCACAAAAACACACCACATTGCATTTGTCTTCGAATCTGCTTACACAGCCACCAAACACTCAAGCCAACTTCACCATTCAACTCACCTTGCTCCATAGACCACAAAACACCAAGAACCCAAGCCTGAAACAACCAGAATACTCCATAGCCATTGCTCACCCTCAGCCTGCATTTTCCATCGAATCTCCTTCCACAAACCTCAAACACAAGAACAAACTCCACCAACAATCTCCACTCACCTCACTGACCAGAAACCACCCTTTGTTTTGGCCTGAAACACCCTATATCTCAAATACGATTTTCATCCTCCCTTGGTCAGAGCTGCTGCAAACTCACTCAGGAGGTTGTTTAAACTCCAACTAAGCATCCAAAGCTTCAAAGGTGGACCATTGGGACCAGATTGAGCCAAAGAATCATCCAAAGAGCTCCTGAATCAAGAGCTCCATCTCAGGTGACACCATGAACTTTTTTCCCAGAACTCATTTCTCTTGGTAAAATCTTGTTGTGCATGTTACACTGATCATTGGGATCTCTTTACTTTTGAAAATAAGCCAGAAATGAGCATGTAATGGTCTTCTGAAAGTTTGACCTAGAATATTATTTGCTTCGATTCTTGTTTGTGTGTGAGTTTAAACATGATTTGAGGATGGATTCGTGCTTAGGATAGTTGGTAGATGGATTCTGGAGACTTAGGGCTTCTGATTTGGCCTAGGGAGAGAGATTGATTTTGGGGATGGCCGGAGAAGACGACCGGAACACTGTTCCGGTCGCCTGAATGTCATTAGGGCACAATTAGGGTTTAATCAGGGTGATTAGCAAGTTTGAATTTGAGCCGTGAGATGTGGCGGGGAGTCAATGCGCGTGCTGGCCAGTTTAAATCTCAACCCTAGGATTTGATTACTTCTCATTAATTCAGTTTTAATTCATTTATTTTCTTTTATTTTTCTTTTGCTTTGCATAATTATTTTAAAATAGCTAAAAATTCTTAAAAATTATGAAACTTTTTCTTAAAAGTTTTATTAATTTTTAAGACACAAAAACATTTTTATTTTATTTTTTATCATTAAAAAAGTATTTTTAAATATTTAAAAGATTATTTTTAATTGATTAATGGGAATTAATTAATTAAAAATACTTTTAGGTATTTAAAAATTACAAAAAAATTCATGAAATGTTCTAAGACATTTAGAAACATTGTCCAACCTTCAAACCAAATTTCTTTTTTGATCTTGATGCATTTTAAGAATTTTTCATTGAATTAAATCATTTTTTATGCATTAATTTGATCCTAAGTTCAAAAATTCATTTCTGCCTATTGGAGAAGAGTTGGACATTGATTCTTTTTGCTTTGATTTGTGTTTAGCATGTAGTTTCTAAGATAAAATGGCCATGGTTTGATCTTGCATTTTCTAATTGTTTAACATTTCTTTTGTTTAAGAACCCTAAAAACCCTAATAACTTAGAAAAATCATAACTTGAGTTTGGTTGAGAGTTGAGAGTTCCCCTTTGGGCAGTGGTTCATTATAGGTTTAGGGTTTCTTTGGGTACCATTTTCCATTTTTTATCTTAGGGTTTGTTTCTGTTTGGGGTTTTTGTTTGATGTTTGATCCATGAACCCTAATTTGGGCTTTCTTTTGCATCCTTCTTGCATTTCCTTGCATAACATGACTTGTCTTTGCATTTTGTGCATTCTTGTGATTCATTTGACATCTTAAGACATATAGGAAGCATGTTTGATCATTGCATCACATATTTGCCATGTCATTTGTCTTGTATGCTTCATAACATTTCATGCTCATTCATGCTCCTTAGCTTGCATCATTTGCATTCATAATCTTGTATGAACATCTCCATGCCTTGTCTCATGTTTGCAGCATCTCATAGCATCATTATCATCGTCAACATGCTTCTGGTTTGGTCTAGCATCATACCATTTCATCTCATTTTGCATTGCATTGCATTTCTTTCTAACATTTCAGGTGGTAAGTAACTTGAGAAGTGAATTTGCCTTCACTTCTCATAACTTTTCTTTTCATCTCTCTTGCATCCATTGCTGCATTTCTATTTGTGTTTGAGATTGAGCTTGCTCATTCTTGTTCCTCCCACCTTCTTTCTTCAAGTGACTTGACTTCTTGAATGAAGCAAGTCACTTTGCTTCTCTTGATCTTATTCATCTGCTTCCTGGTGGCTCCTCTGAAGATTTGTTCTTGCAAACCTCACAAACCTTAGGATCATCCAAGCATGACAATGAATTAGGGTTTTGATTAGTCCCCCCCATAGTTTTACCTTTGTGTCTCTCTTTGAGTCTTCTCTTCTCATCTCATAATCAGGGACCAAACCCTAAAGGCTTTAAGACTTTGTGATTAAGCTTATGCCTGCATCCTTCTCTTAGGATGGAGTGTATAACTTTAATCCTAAGTGTTAAACCCTTAATGTGTTTAAATCTCTTAATCAATTCACTTAATAGTCATCAAGACATCACACTTGTAACTTGGGCCTTGCATTAGGGTTCTAATTCTTCCTTAATTGGTTAAGAAGGACTAACCCTAGTGTTAATGGACAAGTCCCCCTCAAGTTGTCTTACAAATCATAAAACTCACTTCATCATCTTATCATTAAATAAAATCCACTTAATAAAGGCTTGTTTTGTCATGAGTTTAATCCCTAATCATAGATTAAGTTGAGGAGCTTTCCTCAGCTTAAACATTCTCATCTATTATCCTTCTATTAGGATGGTGTAATGAGTCTGTTTAATCCTTGATTATGGCTTAACCTCATTACTTAACACTAAACAAAAATCACAAAAACATCTAATTAATCACAAGTAGGTTAATGATCTTAATCCTGCATCAAAGGTGATTAAGTGTGAGAATCTGACTTCACACTTAAGGTATTCTCATTACCCCTAATCAGAGGGAAGATGTGATGAGTTTACTAAATCCATTGGTTTAGGCTTAAGCTCATTAACTTATGACAAACTTCAACAAGCAATAAAAGACTGAAAACTCAAAAACAAACAATAATCGTCTCCTCCGGGATTCTTTTCTCATCTCATTCACTCACAAACGAGGACTTGCTTCTTCCCTCTAATGCAAGACAGTTTGCACCTGAGCCAGACAGGTCATACACTTGAGCATTGACAAGCAAGCAGTTCACAAGTCAATTCATCTTTCAGTTTCTTTGGGTCGAACTACGGTGTTCTGACTTCCTCATTGCACGAGAGGATACGTAGGCATAACTTAACAGTTATCGAACAAAAGTCTCTGTACATTCCCCCTCCTTCTAGCTTCATTCTTTAGCCTCATGGTCTTGAGCAATTCATTCTCATTCCTACACTGACACATCATTTATACACTTCACTTTTTTTACACTGACACCTGTACATTCTTTTCCAGCCATTTTATGCACAAATTGCACTGACACTACCCCTTTAAAACACAAATCTTTTAAGCGTGGATCCCGTCGAGTACGGCGGACAACCTGGGTGCTAATACCTTCCCAGGTTGTAACCAACCCCCTTTCTCAGTCTCTCTGGTTCGCAACCGTCTTATCCATATCTTTTCTAGGTCTATGCAGCATTACCTTTCCTCCGGGATAAAAATGCCTAGCTGGCGACTCTATTCATCTCCAGTGAGTTCACGGCTGTGTGTTCTCATTGTCCCTCTCGCCGACCGTTCGCGTCTGTACCTTTATTTGGGTCAGTCCCATTTTATCGGGAGCGACATCCTCCATCGCTCGCATTTTGATAATCATGCTATACTTCCTTTTACAATCTATATCCCTTTTCTTCTTCTCCCCAGTGAGTGCAAATTTTGGATTGTCTTTGGTATTCAACCACAAGTTATCTTGTTCGTCTGTTAAGCCAGACGCTTACACCCTGCATAGCTAACTCATGCTTGAATAGGGGCAGCTGTAATCACTCCAAATTTTCCCTCACTAAGTTCACACCATGGCTTGTGATCTTTCATATTTATATAAGTTTAATCATACCATTTCATGTTGCATTTTTGTTTCACTACATTAGTTCAAGTTCATCTGCATCTAGGGTTTGTGACTTGAGCCATCCAAGATCCATCTGAGCCACTCCAAAGGCCATCAATCATTTCAAGGGGGTCCATGTATGTTCAATCATCATGTTATATCTTTCAAAGATCAAAGAAGTCAAAGAATCACAAGAACTGGCAAAGCATGGAAGCAGAGCTAGGGTTTCACTGCACAGATGACCTGAAATTAGGGTTTTGGTTTCAGAAGCCATAACTCCAAAAAAATTTGCCATTCTTGTTTCTAATTTTCTCAATAAGTTATAAGGATCATGTGTACCAAGTTTGATAAATAAATTCATTGTGGAAGTCATCTGATCACTGGGTAACTTCTTGAGCAAGTCAAAGCAAAATCAGGGCATCTGAGGCCCCCCAACATGGAACCAAAGTGGATTTTTCATCAAATTGAGGTTATATGATCTTTATTTGATCATTGAAGAGCTTAGAAGATCACAAAATTGAAGAAAAGTGAGCTAAACCAAAAGTTGCCAAAAATGGAAATGACTTGTAATGTAAACTTTCCATTTTGGGAAAGTTTTTCAACCTCCTCTTTCTCAACCAAAAATGCTTCAAATGAAAAATTGTTGGTTATGAAAGTTGTAGATTGGATCATTCCGTTTTCAAAAAGTACAATAACAAGATCTAATTCATTTTGGAACTCAAGATATGGCTTGTCAAAGTTGGCAAAAATCCTATAATTTTCAAGAATGCACCAAAAGGGATTCTTTGCAAAACCACTTGCCAAGGCTTTTTGTGACTTTAAACACACTTCAATGTATCATAACATCATAGAGCATTGCCTCTAGATCAGAATTTCCCAAAGAATTGCAAGATTACATGCCTTGAACATCAAGAATTCTCAAAGGGGCCAAAACTTCACATAATTGCAAAACACCCCATAACTTTGCTTCAACTTGTTGAATTGCCTCAAGATTGATTCTATGGACATCCTTGAAGTCAGCTGCGCATGGACATGCCCAAAGGCCAGCTGCATCCATGCTCATACCTCAAGTACACAAGTTGGTGACTTTTTGCAAGAAGGTCATACCAATCACCATAGGGCACAACCACTTCTCTGACCTATCACAACTTGATATGTGGACAAAATGCTGATCATAACACACAACATTACAAGCTAAAACCAGAGATTGATCAAGTTCCCAAAATCTCTCCCTCTTGCATTTTCCTTCGAAACTCACAGCTCCTTCACTCAATCTTCAAACCAATTCCACTATTCATCTCAAAATCATCTACTGATCACAAACCACCCATTAAAACAGCCAAAAACCCCTCATACACCAAACACGATTTCTGACCAGTTGGATTGCTACCCCTCAAACCAGCCATTCTCAAAGCTTTCCAAGCATTGCAACTTCTTCAAGGAGGCCATTATAGTCATTTTGCACCAAGGAAGTGGTCAGAAAGCTCAAGGGTGAAAAGCTCCATCTCAGGTAGCCATCTGAATTCATTTTTCCAGAACCTCTTTTTTATGTTACAAAATGAATAAGCATGCTTCACTGATCACACTGAACTTGGAATTTTCGAAAATGGTTGAGAAATGAGTCTGTATGATTGTTCTGAAATTTCTGCCATTTTTGTTCTTCCTTTCGAATCTTGAATTTGAGCATGAATAAATGTGATTTGAGGGTAGATTTGAGTTTAGGGGAGTGAGGGGAGTTAATCCGGAGCTTTAGAGATCCAGAAATAACCTAGGAAAGAAGTTGGAGATTTTCAGGTGAGGGGGTCACCGGAGAAGACGATCGGAGCTCTTCTCCGGTGACCTGAAAGTCATTAATGGTGTAATTAGAGTTAGGGCTTCTGTTTAAATTTGGACCCTTGGATTGGCATCTCCCGCGCGTGTTGTGTGGCTGAGATCCTTCCATTAGTTTTAATTAGGGATTTAAAAATTAATTAATCAGGATTAATGTGGTTTGAATACTGGCCACAGGATCTGGCGCACAGTCAACCAAGCATTTCCCAGATTCAATCCCAACCATTCACTTTCCATACTTCTGTTTTATTTAATTTTAATTCAAATTTTCTCATTTATTTTGCATGATTTATTTAAAATAGTAAGAAAATTCCAAAAATATTTGTATTCTGCATTTTTATTTTAAATAATTTTCTTAACCCAAAAATATTTTTATTTTTATTTTTCACATTAAAAAATCATTTTTTTAAACATTTAAATGTTTATTTTAATTAATTAATGAGAATTAATTAATTTAAATATCATTTAGGTTTCTAAAAATCCCCAAAAAATTTACATTGCATATTTAAACATTTAGAAACATTGTCATACCATCCACACAAATTTCTTTTTGGTTTTGAACCATCTTTGAATATTTTCTTGAACTTAGGGTTCATAAAATTTACATTTTTGAACCCTAACTTCAAGAATTATTTTTTGCCTAACCAAGAATGGTATGACAATGGTTCTTTTTGCATTGATCTTCATTTGACATTTAGTTTCTAACATAATTTTGTCATAAATTTCTTCTGCATTTTTGAATTGATTTGCATTTTTTCCCTTTAGGTACCTTAAAACCCTAGAAAACTTAGAAAAATCATTACTTTCACTAGGTTAAGAGTTAGATCTTCTCCTTTGGGATGTGATATCATATGGGGTTAGGGTTCTTTTGATTGCATTTTCAATTTTTTATTTTGTCATTTGCTTTTGTTTTTGAGTTTTGCATCTCATGTTGCATGAAAACCCTAATTTATCATCTTCCTTTGCATACAACTTGCATAAGCATACATATAAGAACTTGCCATGACATTTTATGTATTCACATGACTTCTAAGACATCATAGGAAACATTAGACTCATGCTTGATCATTTCCTCATCCATTTTCCATGTTATACATTCATTACATTCCATGAGCATTCATGAACTTTCATGTTTCTTTCATGCTTCATTTGCATTCTCATCACTTGTATGATCATTCACAACTCTTGACATACCTTTGCATCATCTCTTAGCATCATTTACATCATAAATATGCTCCTGGTTTTGGTTTGCTCCTTTTCATTCATTTCATTTTCTTTCTCTTATGCTAACTTTTCAGGTGGTAAGAACTTTGAGAAGTGAATTTGCCTTCACTTCTCACAATCTTTTTTCATCTTTCTTATGCATTCATTGATGCATTTTACTTTTTCTTTAGAGTGAGCTTGCTCATTCATGTTCCTCCTTCACTTTCTTTCTCCAAGTAATTTATCTTCTTAAGTGAAGTAAGTTAGCTTGTTTCTTCTGCTTCTCCTCCTTTCATCTGCTTCTTCCTTGGTGGCTTTTCTTGAAGATCTCTTGAAAGCCTCATAAACCCTAGGAACACCCAAGCATGATAACAATTAGGGTTTTGATTAGTCCCGCATTAGTTTTACCTTTGTGTCATCTTTTGTGTCTCTCCTCTCACCTCAAAATCAAAGACTAAACCTTTAAGGTTTTAAGGCTTTGTGATTAAGATTATGCCTGCATCCTTCTATTAGGATGGAGTGTATAACTTTAATCCTAAGTGTTAAACCCTTGATGTGTTTAAATCTTTTAATCAATCCATCTTAATAATCACTAAGACAATAGCTTGTAACTTGGGCCTTGCATTAGGGTTCTATTTCTTCCTTAATTGGTTAAGAAGGACTAACCCTAATGTTAATGGACAAGTCCTCCTCAAGTTGTCTTACAAATCATGAAATTCATTTCTTAATCTTACCATTAACTAAAATCCACTTTAATAAAGGTTTTTTTTGTCATGAGGTTAATCCCTAATCATGGATTAAGTTGAGGTATCTTCCTCAGCTTAAATGTTCTCATCTATTATCCTTCTATTAGGATGGTGTAATGGGTCCATTAAATCCTTGATTATGGCTTAAACTCATTACTTAACACTAAACAAAAACTCCAAAAAACATATAAATAATTGCAAGTAGGTTAATGATCTTAATCCTACATCATGGTGATTAAGTGTGAGGTGCTTACTTCATACTTAAGGAATTCTCATTACCCCTAATCAGAGGGAGGATGTGATGAGTTTACTAACCCTTGGTTTAGGCTTAAGCTCATTAACTTATGACAAACACAAAAAGCAATAAAAGATTGAAAATACCAAAAACAAACAATAATCGTCTCCTCCGGGATTCTTTTCTCACCTCATTCACTCATAAACGAGAACTCGCTTCTTTCGTCTGATGCAAGACAGTTTGCACCTGAGTTAGACAGGTCTTACACTTGAGCAAAGATAAGTAAGAAGTTCACAAATCAATTTTTCTTTCAGTATCTTTGAGTCGAACTACGGTGTTCTGACTTCCTCATTGCACGAGAGGATACGTAGGCATAACTTAACTGTTATCGAACAAAAGTCTCTGTGTCTTCCCCCTCTTTCAGCATCATTCTTTTAAGCCTTATTCCTGAGCATTTCCCTTCATTTTCTTGCACTGACACCTGTACATTCGTTTCCAGCTTTTGCACACAGATAGCACAGACACTACCCCTTTAAACACAAACTTTCAAGCGTGGATCCCGTCGAGTACGACGGACAATCTGGGTGCTAATACCTTCCCAGGTTGTAACCAACCCCCTTTCTCAGTTTCTCTGGTTCGCGACCGTCTTATCCTTCTTTTCCTAGGTTTATGCAGCATTACCTTTCCTTTGGGATAAAAATTCCTAGCTGGCGACTCTTTTCAGTTCATCTTCATGTTATCTCTTTCGCCGACCATTCGCGTTTGTATCCCGTCTGACCTAGGTGTCATTTGGTGGGAGCGACAGTCACCTGTAATTACCATCAGTATTTTCATCAGCAAAATATATATAAAAACTCGCATCCCCTGCAAATAAAAGCCAAAGCGTCCCCTTTGCACCCTCCAACACGAATACATGTTCATATACCCTTTTCGACACCCGTCTGTGTCGTATTATTCCCTGCAGATATAAGCCAAAGCATCTCCTTTGCGCTCTCAAGTATAGATACCTACATGCTCTTTTGACACTCGTCTGTGTCATACATTCCCCAGCAAGTTGAACACATGTCCGTGTCTTGCTCATACTTCACCAACAAATCAATACTCACTCATACTTATAGAGAAGTCTTTGATACTCTTCCGTATCTTGTTTATATAACACTCCTCAACAGATTCGACACTCATTCGTGTTCTTTGTTAACCAGTTGGTACTCGTCCGTATCATCATCTCTGAACATGCATCAACGTTTGTTTCTACCAATACTCGTTTGTATCATGGTCCTAAGGATGCTCGTCCGCATCTTTAATCTATACACAGCATCAAACACTTATACCTTTTATTCTTAAGCGTGAGTACTCGCCTGTGTTTACCGTTCCCCAGTAAGTCACCAACAAAACAACTTTTTCTCCTATCCGACATTCGTCCTATGTCGTAATACCTTCGGCAGCCGTCCCCTGCCAGGTGATTGTCCTTCACCTTTGGATGATCGTCCCTCATCCCTTTCCCCAGTGGAATCTCCATTATTGGAATTTTTTCTATCCTGCATTCGTCCTATGTCGTGATAAAGAGCAGTCGTCCCCTTCTAGGTGATCGTCCTTCACCTCTTGATGATCGTCCTTCATCATTTTACCAGATGGCCGTCCCCATCATTGATCTTGTTATCCGACATTCGTCATATGTCGTGATAAACCCCGAGAGCAGTCGTACCCTGCTAGGTGATCGTCCTTCACCTCTTGATGATCGTCCTTCATCATGCTTATCTGATGGCCGTCCCCGTCATTGACCTTTTCTATCCGACATTCGTCCTATGTCGTGATAAAGAGCTGTCGTCCCCTGCTAGGTGATCATCCTTTACCTTTGATGACCGTACCTCATCATTATTTCATTTTTTCTTTAAATCGATGGTCGTCCCCATCGTTGTTTACTTTACTTTGCAAACCTGATGGCCTTCCCCATCATTGCCTTTACCTTAATCCCCAGAGAATCTTGTTTCCTTACCTGATGGTCGTCCCCGTCATGATCCCTTTATTCCCCCAGCATGTCGGTCGTCCCCGTCATTTCTTCACTTACCGCTTTGTCCCCAGCAGTCGTCCTCTGCTCGATGGTCGTCCTCCATCATTTAATAATCATACTATACTACCTTTTTACAATTTATATCCCTTTTCTTCTTCTATCCAGCAAGTGCAAATTTTGGACTGTCTTTGGTATTCAACCACAAGTTATCTTGTTTGTCTGTTAAGCCAGGCGCTTACATCCTGCACAGCTAACTCATGTTTGAATAGGGGCAGCTGTAAACACCCCAAATTTTACCTCACTCATATCACACCATGGCTTGTGATCTTTCATTTTTGCATAAGCATAAGCATACCACATCACATTGCATATTTGTTTCATCTGCATAGTTCAATTTCATCTGCATCTAAGGTTTGTGATCTGAGCAATCCAAGAATCTGAGCCATCCCAAAGGCCTCAAAGTGTTCCAAGAGGGTCCATGTGTGTTCTATCATCATATTATATCCCTCAAAGTTCATGAAAGTCAAGAAATCACAAGAACTGGAAAGGCGTGGAGGCAGAGCTAGGGTTTTCACTACACAGATGACCAAAATTAGGGTTTTGGTTTCAGAGGCCTTAACTCCAAATTTTTGGGTCATTCTTGTTTCTAATGTTCTTATGATGTTATAAGGATCATGTGTACCAAGTTTGATGAAGAAATTCATTGTGGAAGTCATATGTTCACTAGATAACTTCTTGAGCAAGTTAAGTCAAAATCAGGGCATCTGAGGCCCCCAACAATGGAACCAAAGGGGTATTTTCATCAAATTGAAGTTCTATGATCTTTATTTGATATTATAAGAGGTTGGGAGTTCACAAGATTGAATAATTTTGAGCCATTTGCAAACTTGCCAAAAATGGAAATGACTTGTAATGGAAACTTTCCATTTTGGGAAAGTTTTTCAACCTCCTCTTTCTCAACCAAAAATGCTTCAAATGAAAAATTCTTGGTCATGAAAGTTGTAGATTAGGTCTTTCCCTTTTCAAAAAGTACAATAACATGTCTTGATTCATCCTAGAACTCAATATATGGCCTTTAAAAGTTGGCAAAAATCCTAAAATTTCAAGTTTCATGTCAAAGAGGGATTTTGCAAAATGGCATGCTGAAGCATTCTAATGACCTCTAATCAACTTCTACACTTCATGACATGCCTATGTGACTTCTAAACATCATAATTGGCCCAAGAAT
The DNA here is from genome assembly GCA_963966055.1 of Lathyrus aphaca. Taxonomy (NCBI): domain Eukaryota; kingdom Viridiplantae; phylum Streptophyta; class Magnoliopsida; order Fabales; family Fabaceae; genus Lathyrus; species Lathyrus aphaca. Next base: position 129,926,879 of record OZ014525.1, read on the forward strand.
TGGCATTTTTATGGCTTGATTCACAAGAAATGTCAAAGAGGGAAAATTGCATAAAGCATGATATCTCCTCATCCAAGCCATCCAGCTGCAATCTTTTGATTCAAAGGCCCTCCACAAAGCCAGCTGAGGCCAGACATGCCTTGGAACCACTCCTGTCATGACTCATGCTCATAGTACAACCAATGTTGACTTTTTGCAAAAACAACCATACCAATCACACTATACCACCACCAACTTTCTGACCAATCAAGACCTCTTATGAAAACCCTAAGGGACTCATTTCACATAACACACAAGCCTGCAAGCACTCATAGACTCAGAATCACAAAATCCTCCATAACACTTCCCCTCTTCGAATTTCATCATACAGCCACAAAAACTTCAAACTTTCTTCACCATTCAACTCAGCATCACCTAAGGAACAAATCCCAACCATCAAAATGGCCTGAAACACATCACACACAAAATACGATTTTTCATCCCTCAAAACTGAACTTCAAAAGGAGGTCAAATAAACTCACTCCAAGCATCAAAGCATTCTCAGGAAGCTCATTGGGGTTGGTTTGCACCAAAGTAAGGTCTAGAAAGCTCAAGAACTGAAAGCTCAATCTCAGGTAACCTCAAGAACTTTTTTTCCAGAACTTGCATTTTAAGTTTCTAAATGAATCTTCATGCTTCACTGATCATCCTGATGTAATTTGTTTTGAAATGGTTGAGTATTAAGCATGTATTGAATGTCTGAAAGTTTTGTTCAGCTTTACGATTTGATTCGAATCTTGTTTTTGAGGCATGATAAATGTGTTTTGATGGATGATTCTTGCTTAGAGGGGTTAGGGGATTGATTCTGGAGCTTTAGAGGGGTTGGGGTAGCCTAGGGAGTGAGATAGCATGAAGGTGTTGCCGAAGAAGATGACCGAAGCACTGTTCCGGTCACCTGAGAGTCATTAAACCCTAATCATGTAATTAATGATCAGTTTGAATAATCGTCGTAGGATTTGTTAGAATCATGCTTGATCATTTCTTCATTCATTTTCCATGATTTGCATTCATTTCCTTTCATTAACCTTCATGAACTTTCAAACTTCAAAGCATGCTTACATGACATATCATCTTTGTATGATCATTCATATGCACTTTGTATGCCTTTGCATCATCTCACATGACATTAACATTGCATAAACACTTCTGACTTTAGTCATTTCATCTCATCTCAACTCATTTCATTTCATTTCCTTATGCCTTGAACTTTATGCATTCATGCTAACATTTTCAGGTGGTAAGTTACTTTGAGAAGTGGATTTTCCTTCACTTCTCATTTCTCTTCATCTCTTTCATATGCATCTTGCTGGTTTCTTTGAAGTGAACTTGTTCACTTTTATTCTTTCTTTCTCACTTTCTTTCTTTAAGTTACTTATCTTCTCCAATGAAGTAACTTATTTCTTCTTCCACCTCCTTTCTTCTGCTTCTTCCATTGGTGGCTTCCTTGAAGATCTTTCTTAAGCCTTAAAAACCATAGGATATCCAAGCATGATAATAATTAGGGTTGTGATTAGTCCCCTTTAGTTTTTACCTTTGAGTCTCCTTGAGTCTCTATTCTCATCTTCATAATCAGAGACTAAACTCTTAAAGTTTTAGGACTTTGGAATTAGGGTTATGCCTGTATCCTTCTATTAGGATGTAGTGTATAACTTTAATCTTAAGTGTTAAACCTTTAATTTGTTTAAACCTCTTAATCAAATAATCTTAATAATCACTAAGACTTCATCTTGTAACTTGGGCCTTACATTAGGGTTCTAATTCTTCCTTTATGGTTAAGAAGGACTAACCCTAGTGTTTAATGGACAAGTCCCCCTCAAGTTGTCTTACAAACCATAAAATCCACTTCTTAATCTCATCCTTTAAGTAAAATCCACTTTTTAAAGGCTTTGTTATATAATGAATTTAATCCTTAACCATGGATTAAGTTGAGGTTAATCCCTAATGATGGATTAAGTTGAGGAGCCTTTCTCAGCTTAAATGTTCTCATCTATTATCCTTCTATTAGGATGGTGTAATGAGTTCACTAATCCATGATTAGAGATTAAACTCATTACTTAACACTAAACAAAAAAACCAAAAACACTTAAATAATCACAAGTAGGTTAATGATCTTAATCCTACATCGTCATGGCAATTAAGTTGAGATGTTTATCTCATACTTAAGTATTCTCATTATCCCTAATCAAGGAGGATATAATGAGTTTACGAGCCTTTGATTTAGGCTTAAGCTCATTAACTTATGCAAAACACCAAAAAAAATAACAAAACTAAAAACACAAAAACAAAAAATAATCGTCTCCTTTGGGATTCTTTTCTCATCACACTCATTCATAAACGAGAAATTGCTTCTTCCGTCTAATGCAAGACAGTTAGCACTCGAGCCAGACGAGTCATACATTTGAGCATAGACAAGTAAGAAGGTCACAGTAAATTTATCTTTCAGTCTCTTTGAGTCGAATTACGGTGTTCTGACTTCCTCATTGCACGAGAGGATAAGTAGGCATAACATAACAGTTATTGAACAAAAGTCTTTGTGCCTCCCCCCCCCCCCTTTCAGCATTCTTTTCTAAGCCTCAGTTCCTGAGCATTCACCCTTTTGCACTGACACTTGTATATTCTTTTCCAGCTTTTGCACACAGATAGCACATACACCTACCCCTTTTAAACACAAACTTTTAAGCATGGATCCCGTCGAGTACGACGGACAATCTGGGTGCTAATACCTTCCCAGGTTGTAATCAACCCCCTTTCTCAGTTTCTCTGGTTCGCAACCGTCTTATCCATATTTTCCTAGGTTTATGCAGCATTACCTTTCCTTCGGGATAAAAATGCCTAGTTGGCGACTCTATTCACTTCACCTTTCATTTCTCTTTTCGCCGACCGTTCGCGTCTGTACCCTGTCTGACCCGGTGTCTTTTCGGGGGAGCAACAACAAGCAACAATAATCTGAAATGACAAAAGCATAGAATAAACAATGCCCTAGGGCAAGAGTAACATCCATGTAGGGTCACAAGTCTTACAGAAACAGAAAGTGCAGAAAAATAAACAAGATTCCTACAACAATCTTGTAGGTAATCTGAAGTACAAGAAAAGAAAAACTAAAACTCTAAACTATAAGAAGACTCTGATCATTCTCCTAGCTCAGTCCTAGCCCTCTTCACATCAGCTCTCCTCCTGAGATCTTCCATCTCCATGAGTGCTTCGTTCAGTTGTTGAGAAGTTTCCTGCTGACTCATATGGGCCATCTCCCATTACTCTTTTTGAGAAGAAATTTGCAGCTTGTACATCTATTTTTTCCGCTTGTATATTCCTGGTCTTGATTTTTCTGACCTTGCAACCAGGCGATGGATTGTTTGGCTTCCTTGAGAGTCTTCTTAGTATTTCTGAAATTTTCTTCTCTTTTAATATCCACTAGTCCCCTCCTCTGAAAGTAGGTTTCTCTTTCCGCGAACTCTTTATCCTTAGCCTCTTGAGCTACCTGCATTTTATGCAGCTTTTCTTCTACAACTGTTTTGGAGTGATCCATCTGATGATACAAGCTAGTCATTTATGCATTTTCAACTTTCAACTCCCACAACTAAGCTTCCAGCTTTTGGTAATCCTCCAAGGGAATAGTAGTTTGCACAGCAGCAATCTGGGGTGTCACAACCTGGGGATAGAGTAGAGGCTCCACTGAGAAAAGAAATAATGTAATCCCAACACGCTCCTTCAGCCAAGCTGCAAAGGGATCATACATATTTGGGTCTACCCTCCCAAATTATTTCTTCCCCTTTTGCGTCTTTATAGCCCAAGCTTGAAATACTTTGATAGCCATTTCTCTATTTCCCTCAACAGGAAGGTACATAGATTCAGCAACTTCCTCTTCAGACAAAGAATCTTTCAACGGATACCTAAAATATATTCTAGCCAACACCGAGTTATAATTAATCAATCCCTTCCTTCCAATTAAGGGGACATTAGGAAAACCATCGCACTTGACAATCATTTATTTTCCTAGCACATCCATGTCACAGCCCTAAGCTATATTCTCTACATTCAATCCCATTAATGTTCGGGACCATTTCCATTCTCCTCTTAATTCTTTGAATGGTCCAGACTTAGGCAATTGCTTGGCAAACCAATCAGCGAATCATGGTGCACAACAACTCACATGCCCCCCTTTTCTCTCATTTCTATAGTGTACCTCGTAATAGAAATCACCCAACATAGTAGGTGTAGGGTTTCCTCTGAAGAAGATAAAGATGGCTTCTAAGCTTACAACACCTTGGTCACATGGAAATAAACAGGTTCCATATATCAACAAAGTTAGAAACAGACTAAACTATGCCCACTAACCTTCTTGTGTGTATGCTAAGGCTTCCTCAATGAGTACATTGCAGGGCAACCCCTTTCCTTTGCAATTTCTTAAATCAAACTCAACCCTATTCAACGGCAGATGACACTTCTGGGCAATTTCTTCTGCTTGGAGCACCCTTCTAGAATTGTAATAGGGTTGTCTGCCTCTGAGGGGGATATGCAACATACTAGAAATCTCCTCCAAAGTAGGCGCCAACTCGTAATCATGGAATACAAAGAAACATAGTGGAGCATCATAAAACTGCAAGAGAGTATGAAGACTATCTTTCTGCTCTTCTGTTGGCTTGTCCATATATTTGAGAATCTGCCTGAACTTAGTCCTGAAGTCACCCAAAACCTTTTCATTCGTCAGACCTTTCAGCTTGTGCAGGTTTTTTACCTTTGGTTGTGGGAAGGTGTAATGCGCGTTATTCTTTCGGGGAACTGTAATGACTCCTGCCATCTGGATGTAAGTAGCTAGAAGATACCAGAATCGGGTGTAAACAGAAATGCAACCTGAGGAATGAAAACACAAAAAATGTTAATATGCTATGATATGATGTAAATGCAATGCAAGGAACATATGATCAATCTGGGACTGTTTGGAAACCGGATATCAGAGCCAAGTGAATAGAAACCCCAAATTCTCTTAATAATAACCCAAATAAGAACTCAGATAGTCATAGATAAGTCAGATCAAGGACCAACAAATAACACTTGGGAACCTCAGGATCAAAGTAACAAAATCAGAACACATATGACTATAATGGTAATTAGGGTATGCTGAAGTCAAGGGTTTCTGCAAACCTGTAAACCCCTCCCAATCTCGAGGGTGTGCTCCAGGTCAAACATCATGGACTCTCAAAGTCGAATAGCAATAATATGTTCACCATTTTCGAGAAATGGCTCATGACCAAATCAGGGAATTGGTTAAGCATTATATACTACTCAGGGGGGTCTCAGCGTGAGTCCGGGAAAAACATGCATCCCTTATAATTCTTCAGCTTCAAGCACTGAAATCGAGAAACAATAGTACATTCTTCCCGAAAGGTACAATACTATCGTCATACGGCTAGATGCTTTGACTGAGTTCCTATAAGAGAACCAAGCCATCCTATGCGAGTTCAAGGTGGGCCCTCGGGTGCGAATGGGTTTTCCACAGAATGTGGTATGCCATTGTCACCAGTGGAGAGGGATGTTTCACAAGGTTCTCAATGATCAGTCCCTAGCCGCACATAACTATCAAGGTCGTGTAATGAAGTAGAGAAGACCACTATATCAAGACACTTCCAAGATGGTCGCGAATCTGGGTGTGAACGCATTAATACCCCATGACAAGATATCATGGGGCCAAAGTAATTGCCCATGCTAAGTCCTATGGTGCACTCAAGCTGGGTATTTGGCTAACCTCGTCTCAAAAATCACAGTAACCCCCAAGTCCCACCAAACAAAAAACTAGTCCAGATAGTCCAGTATATATATATATATATAATGCACGAAAATAAATACTGAAAGCGATAAAGAAAGTTGTAAATAAAATAGTAAAAATAAACAAACAACATCAAACAATCAAACACCCAACAAAACAAGATCAAACAAGCGCTAGGAGAGACTCACAAGGGGAAACCAGAGAAACTCTGGTTAGAAAGTCCCTAGTAGAGTCGCCAGTTGTCGCTCCCTGGATTTCCATCCTGGTACAAACGCGAAAGTGGCGCAGAAAGAGGTAGAGTCGCCATCCAGGCATTTTTATCCTGAAGGAATGGGAATGGTAATGATGCACAAACCAAAGAAAAGAAAAGGAAGGACATAGGTCCTGCGAATCAAAGAACTGGGTTCGAGAGTTGGTTACGACCTTGGAAGGTATTATCACCCCAGATCGTTCGTCGTACCCGACGGGATCCACGCTTGCAAAGAAAATTTTTCAAAGGGTGAAGAAATGAAAGCTAATGCAAATGAAAAGGAACTAGATCTGGATAAAAGAGAAGAAATGAGGAAAATGTTGGGAAATTAAAAGAGTGCTCGAACGGGCCCTATCCCGCTGCCTACGTACCTCATCTAGACATGAGGATCAGAGTCGTCGTAGTTCCCCTAACTAGGGGTGGAAAAAATTGCTTGTGTGTTAAGGCTTGAACTGCTTATGTCAATACTCAAGTGTTGTAGGCTCGTCTGGCACGAGTGTGTTACCGTCTTGTAAAGTGACAAGTAGGAGCAAGTTCGTACGATGAGAGCGAAGGTGATGAGAAAAAAAAGTCCCGAAGGAGAGACGATTATTCTTTGTCCAATGTTTTTAGAAGCTTTTTTATGAGTGTGGCACAAGGAAGTGAAAGAGAATCCTTTTCTAAGGAATGTGTCCTTATTACCACATCTCTAAATAGAATGAGTAACAAGTCCACCAAGAATGAAGAAGACCCTCAAACTTGTTTCCTATGATTAGGGTTTAAATTCACTAACTTGTTTGAAATTATTAAGTGTTTTGTGAATTAAAGTGAAGAAATGTTTTTTATGATTTTCTCTGGAAGATAGTCTCATGATTGAACTTATACATCATGGATAAACTTATGCCACCACCAAGATAGGGTGAATACGAGTATCCATGGAATAAGAACATTACACAAGAGATTACTTCAACCCTTTATTGGAATGTTTTTTAGGTTTTGTAAAAAGATGAGAAGAGAAGAACCAAAAGGATCTAAAGGAAAAATCTAAGGGGAAAGACTAATCCTAATGTTAACATGCATAGAGGAACCTAAGTTAGTGTGGCTTCAACTATCCTAAAGAAGACGGAAAGGAGAGAAGGGGAAAGAGAAAGAATTGGAAAATCAACTTATTTCTTCTAAAGAAGATAAATTAATTTCCAAGGGGATGGAAAGAAGTTGGAAAAATGATGGCATAAGGCACATCTCAAAGACAAATGAGAAAGCATTGAAAAAGAAGGAGAGAAGTTTTGAAATGGGATAGCATTCACACTTCACTTACCAGTGTACCTACAAAGGGTTAGCAACATATACAAAAGATAAGATGAGGACAAATAAGATCAAGTGAAGTAGAAACCAACAAAGGATCATATCAAACAATCACAAATAGAATTCCAACTTCATATTCAAGTTTCAAGATCAAACCCATAACATCATGCAAGAAATGAAGCAAGAAGTCACAATAAAGCACTATAAGTTAACATAAAATAAACAAAGACAAAAACAAGAGATAGGAAGTGTCATACAAGCTAAACAACTTCCACAAACATCAAAGTCAGAATCCTATCATGGTAAAGAGTGCCTAAGAAAGAAATTTAAACACCAATGGGAGCATACAAACTCATACAAAATTAAACAAGTGAAGCATGTAGAAGTGAGAAGAGATGTGGACATTTATACAAGTGTGAAGCTTAATGAACAAGTATCTCAAAGAAAACCAAGAAGAAAGATTCATACAAGGACCAGGGACATGTCAACATGTTAAGAGACCTTAAAACAAACATTAGGAGTTGGCACAAGTGCCCTCCTACCCTAATAAGCAAGCATAAGTCAAGAAAATACCAAAATTAGTTCAAGTTAATCAAAAAATTCACATAAAACGAAAACAAGTCTTAAAAATTCCACAAATGAGCATGAAGACACTTTGATCAATTATAAACAACATACCAAAACCATAAGTCAAAAATCAGAGGCAAACTATCACAATTAAATGCTCAAAGTCTAATTAGGATTTCATAAACTTCAACATAAAGCAACATAGAAAAAACTAAGTAACTAAGTCCTAAAAATCATGAAATAAATCTCAAAGGAACTTCAACATGTTAGGAGTCAGAAGCAAAAAGAATCAGGTTCATATCCATTTTCAAGCTCAAGTTAAAAATTAAACAAGTCAGATAATGCATAAAAGGAATTAAAACAAAAGAAATAAAATCAAGAATTAATTCAGCAATGAAAATTAATGAAAAGTAAAATTAAAAAATATAGAAAATTAAATAAAACTAAAAGAAGACTCTATGATTATTTTGATAATTTTTGGATATGATTTACTATTTTTTTTTTAAACTAAAATTTGAAACAAATAAAGAAGAGAAAATAAAATGAGGTAAAGTGTGGGAGGTACGAAAAGCAAGGTAAATCTGTTCATTTTGTTTGGGCTCTGAAAATAGGAGGTGCAAATAACATTCTAAGCCCAATCCATGATACATGCATCACACAAAGATATGGTGGAATTCACTAAAGCTCATAATTAATCTCACACGTTAGATCCATCAAACACACATGGTGAGGTCAAGCAAACACACAAGTCAACATATCCATGGATTACAAAATGCACGCACATGAGAGACATTGTATGCAAACACACATCAGAAACAATTCAAAAATTAAAAGATCACATGAAGTGCACAAGGATTTTAATGTGTTGTCACCATTACAGCCATTCAGATCATAAAATGAAGGGATGAGATTGCATCTTCCTCACATCTCCCCCTCTCACCTATGTATCTCAAGTTTCCATAATCCGGTGACCGGAGCTAGGGCACCGGCACCGGAAAACTTATAACATGAACAAAACTCAACAAAAATGCATCAAACTCTCCAGATCCACTAATTCAACCATGGAGATTTCAAATCCAAACTCAAAATAACAAATGACTAACATACAAGGCAGGTCAATGAAAATAAGATTCCAACATCAAACTTTCAATCTATCATATATGCTCAAATCTTGATCATTTTCAAAACTACACACATCATGATGATCAGTGAAACAAGTAGATTCATATACATAAAAGAAACTCAAGATTTAGATCTACGAATTCAGATGCATACCTGAGCTTGAAGCTCTTCAAATCCACCAAGAAATCCCTCCAAATAGTGCAGATCCACTGGATTTAACCTCCTCTTGAAAAATAAATGCAAGATGGGGGTTGAGAGAGGTTGAATCTTATAATTTGAATGCTCTTGCTCTTGAATGGCAATCCAATGATTCTTCACTCTCAGCTTGAATCAATGAGTGGAATATGTTCCTTGCAGCTTGAGGATGAAGCTCATGTAGAAAAATGAAGGAATGAGAGCTTGTGGAGAGAGATTCGAAAGAAAATTCTTTGGTGCAAGAAAATGTGAATCTGATGAATGAGAGAGAGTCTCCCTGAATCAATTGCACAAATCACTTATATATCATTAGTGTGTACACCTGATTAGGGTTTATTGAGTAATGGTATCATGGAAGGTGTGATTGGAATCAAAATGCAAAGTTGCATGAAAAGTGGAAGTGTGCAAACCATACGTGTCAAGCCTTTCCCATGAGCATATGCTGATTCGAAATGAAGCCCTAATGACCCTTGGATTAATCTTGCAGCTTAGGATCAAGTGTATCATGCCTTATGAGTGGTTTTGCAAATTTGTAAATTGTGGAATATCTTTCTTTCCACTCACGAATTTCTTGGGTTCTCTTGACACAGCACATGTTATGACTTGTATTTGAATGTTATAATCCATTTTGATCCACATCATGCCTTGGAAACAAGTTATGAAGGCTTTTGTAAAAATGAATTCCATGGAAAATCTCTCACATAATCCATGGGTTCCTCCATATTTTGAGCAAAATGACTTATCATGGATTTCATTAAAGTATTGTGATCATGTTTACTTCATAAAATGCCTTGAAAATGAAGCATGAGGGTTTTTGCACTTGGTGTAAAAGTGGAAAAACCCTAAAAAAGCACCAACTTCTCTTGGCCATAAATTTCAAACCATAAATGCTATGATCATGTTCTTGGACTTGTTGGAAATGGAAGGGCATGCTCTACAATCATGTTTGAGGAAAAATCATTTGGAGTCATCTTGTTTATGAAAGAATCACTTGAAGATTAGGGCAAATCTTACCAAAAATAGTAAGTTTCTATACAAACCACTTTCTAAATTTGGAAAATTCTTCATAACCTCTTAATTCTTGTTCCTTGAGATCACCAAAGCTCTTCTTTAACCTTAGGAAGTTCCCTTGACTTGAAAATCATGATTGGAGGCCTTAAAATCCAATGGTTGACTTTTCAATTACATAGTTGACCTTTTTCTTCATCTGCAAGTAACTGAAGAAATAGCTGACTTCATTAATGCATTTTCTCATCAAACTTCATCCATGGGCCTCATATGTCATATGAGAACCTTTGACCACAAGAATTGGTCAAAGACATGAGCATTCCTTGATCTGGATCAAAACCCTAATTAGGGTTTGCTTGTATAGGAAGATGTTGCATTGATGATCTCCTAATGAAATTGCATCCTTCTGGGAATTTGAGGATGACTTTGAGCTCTTATAAGATGTGAGGAGACCTTGTGAGATTCTTGCAAGGTCACTTGGCCCTTAGCTTGACTTGTATAATCATGATTTTCCAGATGATTGATCATATGCACTATGTTGGGTCATGGATGTTTATGCTTCATTTTCCTGTGCCAAGTACTAGAGTATGCTATCTACATGTTATGCTTATAATGTGCACAATGATATAAAAATGAGAGGGAAAATTTTGGGGTGTTACATATAGATGTTTTGATTTTATTTTCCATTATTTTTGTTCAAGTGTTGTATACATTTTGTTCCCGTAATGTTTTTTCAAGTGTTTGGTTAGGATACTTACTTTTGGTTTGTGAGGTGAGGCATTACCATGGCATGAAGGGAGGAACTTACTAACTAAGCATAGTAAAGGCGTCGAGCTAATGACATAAAACAAGCATGTTTTATTGCTTTTAGTTGCTTTAGTATGTTCATAGTAGTTAATTTAATATGTTAATTTTTGTGTTTGTCCAAGAGCTTGTTTTGAGTAGCTTGAGGAAGTTTGAGGTGATTGTTCCAAGTTTGACCCTTTCAACTTGCGGATGTATGGTAATGATATTGTTAAGTTTTTTACACATTCAAGGTACGTGTTTATCACTTTCTAGACTTTAGCATATTCATGATACTTAGACTTCTTACAAACTTCCATGTCATTCATTCCTTTGTATACTTGTTCTTGATGTGAATCAATTTAGTTCCCACCCTTTTGTGAGGAAGCATTTACATTGTTCATATATGCATGGAGTACCAATATTCTTGTTTTAACTAGATTTTATTATGCTTAATATTTTGTTTATGTTGATTATATGGAAGAATGAAAATGATCAAGGAATTTTGTTTCATTTTGAGCATAACTACATAGCCAAATAGTAAATTCATCATGTGAGTGTGTGAGCATTCGACAACCTCTTTTGAGCCTTTCTATTACTATCCATGTTGTTTGAACTTAATGCTTATCTATGAGTATTGAATTCCCTTTATGTATGGATTTTGATTGATTGTTTTTTCTTGAACCCTCAACTTTGTGTTGTTGTATGAATTTTTACATTGCCTTAGAAAGTAGGGAGTATTCACATGATGATATGGTTGAATTCAAGTTGGGGAGAGAATGATTGTTTACTCATTGGTTGTTTTTTATGAGGTTGAAAAATAAAAGAAAAAAAAGAAAATTTTGAAGAAAACAAGAAAAAGAAAAAGAGAAAGAAAAAGAAACTTCTTGAGAAAGGAAAAAAAGAGTTCAAATAATTGTCTAAATAAGTATTGTGTTTTGTGTAACACTTGAGATTTTGGAAGTATTTTATTGGAATTTTGTGTTTGAGTCTTTGTGATTTGATCACTCCCTTAGCTTTAGGCAAGTTTTTGTTTCAATTACCTTTAGAAATTGCCCCTTGTTTGTTTACCCGGCCACGCTACAATCTTGAAAGCCCTTATGAATCTTGATTTTATGTTTTCAATATGATTTTTGGATGAGTGCATGATTTAATTTTTTGTTTGCAAGATTGTTGTGTGAATGAAAAGTACCTCATTTTGTGTTTTTCATTTATCAATGATTGTTTTTGCTAGGTGTGGTTCATTAGTGAAGTAGTATTGTTTTAGAATGTTTGGCATGGATCTTTGTATTAAGAATTTGTTTCGTGATTATGTTATCGTTTTAGTTTAGTGGTAAGTATTTAATTTTCTTGTGCGTTTGTGAATTGAACCATATATTTATTTTCCGTTTTCAAAACCTGTTGATTCGTGATTCTTGGATTATGGTATTTTGTTTCTTTCAGTTTGTTTGACTTTATTTGAGGAAAAACAATTATGTAAGTTGGGGAGAGTTTGATAAGTGCAAATTATAGCTATTTTGTATATAATTTTTGTTGCACTTAATGATACTTTTTGTTAAAATAGTTTGAGTAAATCCTGCTTTGTTTGTAAATACGTTTACTTTATGTTATAGTGTATATATTGCGTTATCGTATAATAATCATTAAGTTTAATTATTTTCCATTTATTTTTTTAAGGTATTTAAGCAAGTATATCTTATCATATTCATGAAAAGCATTGAATAAGCTTTCCAATGCTTCAAACCGGGTGGAAAAAAAGTTACGGTTCAAAAGTTATGGCCAAAATAAGAAAACAGAAAATGTTGTTTGTCTGCTTATGCCTCCTGCTTCATCGGGAGAAGCAGCAGCGACCAAAAAGACACAAATGTGTAAGAAAAAGTCCAGAAGAATCTGCCTTACTTTGTCGGGGGAACCAGAACTTCGTCGGGCGAATTTTGACGGACATAAACACCATTTAAGGGCCAAAAACACAATTTTTAGGTTATGGGTTGGATACTTTTTTATCCCAACTTCATCAAACTTCATTTCTTAATAGATTTATCTTGAAAACAACAATGGGGCTTGCAATTGGATGATATGAAGTCGAATATCTTGTCGATTGGTGTTGACAAACCAAGAAATGTTTGGTTCGTCTTCTTCTCTTATCTTTCTAATCTCTATTTGTTGGGTTTTATATATGTATTTACTTTTATCTTATGTATATTTATCGCGTATAGCGTTGTATAAAATCCTTTTTATAAATATTTATCGGTGATTGTTCTTGATTGTTTGCTTTATGCTCGGGGTTTGGGTTGTGTTATAGATAAACATCACAAACCTTGATTTAGGATGATTATTTGTTAGTATCTGGATGCTAGAGATAGATTTAGGGGTAACACTCTTTATGGGTGTCGGAGCTTAATATTTCTATGTTAGTTGTGTCGGGCATAAGAGTGTTGATGCGAGTGATGTGGATGTCTTCTAGTTGTGTTGGGTTAGAAATGAATTAGGTTGTGAGCGATGCTAGATGATATTGAGGAATATTGTAGGTTGAGTATAACTGGTCGGTAAGTTTAAGTTTGTGACAAGTCGATTATATGCATACCGGATAAGTTTCTTCTCTTTGAAAAATGAATTCTTTTTATGTTCATATTTACTTTTCTTCTCTTCTCTTCTTTAACCATTTTGTAACAATCCTTTTCCCTTCAACACTCTGATTTTAAAATACTTTTACTCTAATTTGGTAAATACCTCTTAAAATAAATTAGAAGTGTTGGTGAGAGGAAGTATGGCCCAATATTCAGAAAACACGATCAACATGGTGCTTGGAGTGAAGAATGTTGAAGACTCGTATCAACCCTGTTTTGAAAAGGTTGATGATTTTGATTTAGATGCGATCAAAGAGTCTTTATACCTTCTAGGAATCACTTGGTTGGAGAGTGCTATATATGTTGAAAAGACTATACTATGTATTGACTTACAACTCATTCCAAAGGTATGGTACCAATTCTTAAAGCACTCTCTAATTCCTACGACACGTAAAGAGACATACAACAAAGGAAGGTTAATATTGCTCCATTGTATCACCATTTTCTCCCCCATCAACATTGCTAAGATCATTTGTCAAGAAATGCAAGTATTTGCAAAGAAAAAGATGGAATGTTGTATTTTTTGCTGTTTGATCACCACATTATGCAAGAGGCGTGAAGTCCCTAAAAAGCCAACTAATGAGAGTTGCAACCCTCGAGTTGGGTTTTATAAAGTTGTTGTCCTTATTTTGTTAAATTAAAAAGGTAAAAAGAGTCATCTAGAGATATGCTAGAAGAAGTCAGGATCCAATTTTTTATGCAACAAAGGAGAACTCTTGTGGAAAACCCTACAACAAATGCAGAAGGACCAATGAGAGTTCTCTAGGTTTGTCAAGGAACAATTTACCTGGAACAAAAGGTTTTACAATCTCCATAAAGGTGGAGTGATAAAACCCCATTCCTAGATCACATTTTGGGAGAGCAACCTACTGAAGAAGACAACAACCTAGATAAGCATCCTGAAAAGAAAGAAAAATATGAAGATAACATGTTGAAGAAATAGAAGAAGGAAAAGGATAAGAAAAATGGTTTCATTTTTTATGACTGAATTTATCCTAAAGGTGACTTTTGATGCACCAGAGGGAGAATCATCAAAGAAAAAGAAGAAACCTAAGAAGGCAGCAAAGAAAGACAATAGTCCATAAAAGAATGTGAAGGAAGAATGACCAAAGGTGACATATTTTGGCATGAATGAGCTGATTGACAATGAGAAAGAGTAGGATATCGATGAAGAGATAGTGGTGGAAGAGGAATCCAAGAAATAGGAACCATAAAAAGCTAATGAAGATAAATTGAATGATGAAATCAACCAAGATGGGGAGGAAGAAATCAACAAAGATTAATATGAGGAGAATGATAAAGACAGTGAAAACGAGGAAAATAACAATGAGGAAAATAATACTAAAGGAAAGGATGATGAAGAATTCAACAGAGAACAACCTGAGATGGAGCAAGAAGCTGAACTTGCATTTAGAAATCTGTCATTTGTTCCTTTGCAGATATGTACCCATTGAAGAACACCAACATGAAGAAGACTAAGTACAACTTGACTAAGACTTACAACAAAATGATAAGGAGGAGAGCATGGAATTCCCCACCCCCATTTAAAATAAAGGTAGCCTATGAGAAATTCCAAATAAGAGAGATATTTAAAAATGCAAATACATATTTGATGCAAATAGGAAAGATAATAAATTATCATGAATCATAGAAATCTCTAAATACTACTGCATGCTAGAAGGTGTTAAGATGCCAGAGGATGTTGAACTAAGGCTAAGTTTTTCAAGAAAAGGAAAAAAAATGACAAGACCTTCTGACATGATAAAACATTTGTAAATAAGGCTAGATAATGGATTTAATGCATTTACTAATGCATGAAAAAAAAAATGAAAACATGCAAAAGTGTGCAAAAAGAATGAAAATGCAAAAGAGCATTATGAGTTAAGTTCTTGTGCCCAAAACTAGAGGAACACTAGGTGTCTTCACTCTGAGTAACTGGTTGGACTTAATACAAGTGAGATCCCATCTAGTGAAATGGTGAAGCACCTAGCAAAAGTTACTAATAAAATGGTGCAAGTAGGATCAGAAAAGGGATTAAAAAGAATAAAAAAGTCGTTGAAAACATAAAGCAAGTTAATCCCCACGCTGAAACTAAAAACATGAAACCTTGGACCATAGGATAGAGTAACCAAACTAGGATTTAGGCTAATTATCTTGAATGAAGACTTCTAGCATGACATGCAGCACCATGGTTCACACACACACACACACACACACACACACACACACACACACACAGATAGACAACACACATATACACACACATGCACGTATACACACACATGTATATATATATATATATATATATATATGTGTGTGTGTGTGTGTATCTGTGTGTGTGTGTGTGTGTATATATATATATATATATGTACAAACACACACATGCACATACACATACGCACATACATACACGCACACACAAACACGCACACACACATACACATGCACATCAACAAGGCTAAATTATATCAAAGACCAAGTTGGGCCAATTTTTTAATGCAATCATTTGAGAAAAATTATGGATAATAAGAAATGAGATACTAAGGCAACAAATGAAGGAAGTGAGTTTTTTATGATATTATATATTGTATCACTTGAGGACATGTAATGATTCAAGTTTGGGGGTAACTCAATATTTGTGAGAGATCCAAACTTTTATTACTTTATTTTGTTATTAGAAAACTTTGTTTGGTTAATTCAAGTATATTTTGTTGTTTTAAGTTCATTTAGTATAGATCACACTAAATTCTCTCTTTTTTGAATTTTGTGTGTGTGATTCTTATGTAGACCACTCTATGATAAGTTCTGGCACATAAGAACTTATGCTTCTATTTAACTTCATTTCCTAGCAAGTCTTAGAGCTAGAAGAGGCTATAAAGAATGAAGTTCTTTGGAATTAGGTAAAATGTGGCATAAAGTATCAAGAATGAAGCACAAGTGAGCTCGAAAACTTATTGGATAAACTTAGAGACTACATGACAAAATTCTACCAAAGTTGTTGCACACATAATTACACGCATTGCTTGTTTGTATGCATAGTAGACCTGCCACAGGATGTATTTAGCCCTACACGCAGGAGTTGTACTACCTAGGGATGATTTGAGGGAAATGAGTGGGAATATGTTGAACTTCTTGGCCAAAATAACGAATATTCACAAGGGTCGTGATCCAATGGAAAAACAAAAATCCTAAAAGTTAGACAATATAAAAGAAACCTCTTAGACGAAATAGAGAGAGGTTTGGAGTTTGATAGACTTTAGAAATCACTAAAAAAAATATCTTATTGAAGAAGAAGAAGAAGAAGAAGAAGAAGAAGAAGTTTGAACTACTAGTGAAGAGTTCCTTTTATTCTTCCTCCATTTAAGAAGTGTTAAGCATCTTGGTGTGATAGAACTCGCCTCATGTTAATTGAAAGAATGCAATGAGTAAAATGTCATACTTAGGTTTATATTTTCTTTTCATTTGTTTTTAGAAATGTTAAATGTAATAACTTGTGTTGTTGTGTTTCTTTTTCTCACCATGAGCTAGACATCTTTATGTTGAGCAATGTGAAGTTTAATGAGAACTAGTATTTTGTGTTAAAATGGTGAGGTTTTAAGTGATGTATTTTACTATGTTAAATACTAATATCAAAATTTTCTTAACTTAATCACCTTATAAATTAGTAACAATTGGTTAAGGGTTGAGAGATATATTAACCAATGGAAATCATAAGTAAATATGGTTGAAAATAGTATGATAAACATATTCACTAGATTAGTCACGTTAGAGATAAAGGACTACAAGCATGGGAGAAATCAGAAGTTAAAATAGACATGCTTTAATGTTATAGTGAGATCCTTAAGAGTTGTTGCCTTGACATAATATTTATCCTTTGATTTTGTATAAATACAACACTAGATCGCTCTATACCTCATGTCATGGCGGATCTCATCAGACACGCACAAGATATGAACTTTATTAAATGGATCATTGCTCAACCCACTTCACAATATTGATTTAACTTCTTCATTATCAATTATTGTTATTCAACTTGAATTTGTGACAATCCATTATTATTATTACCGTTTGATCATTGTTATTCACAAGATTTTATTTTGAGAATTAATTAAAGTTATTATAATCTTTGTGGGATCGATACTCTTACTTTTACATCACTTGCTATTATTTGACTGTATATACTTACACATAACAATAGTTTTCACAACATAAGTGTTAGATATAGTCATCCAAATGCTCATGTATGATAATTATCAAGGGATTCTATGTAACTCTTCTTATGCTTTAATATTGATTAATACTTCGTGTTAAATGTTTGTTTTGTATAAGCTACCTAAAACGCGTTTTCATGGTTTTGATTTGATATTTGAAAGGTACTTATCAATTTTAATGCATAAATTTCATATCAGATAAAAAGTTTCAGTCTCTTCTTTGAGCACCTAAGTATACATATCATTTTATCATATTGTTTCAAGAAAGGGAAGAATGTTTTTACAAGTGTTTGAAAAGTGTCAAACACATTCGTACATAAAATTATTTCATTTGTATTTGTCTATTGTAAAGTTGTTTATCGGGTTGTGATAACAAGTGTGTAAAATAGGAAGTATGGTTCTTTCTCTTAGATTATAAAGGTATAGAAAATGGGGTATTTTCTTACTCGTGTTAAATTTTTGTAACAGATTCTAATGTTGATTGTAACAAGAATTTTATCATAGTGAAATCTCTTACAGGAATTGGAGTATTTTTTTGTAACAGACTCGAATGGTGTAAAGGGATTGGAGTACTATTGTTTAAAAGAGGAATAAGGATATATCATTGTGTAATTTACTTTACTGCATTTATTTTTCTGCATATCACTTCTATTTATTAAACATGAAAAATAAGTCATTTCTTCATTTCTCATAAAACTAGTAAAAATAAACCAGTAAATTTCAAGGCAAAATATTTTGTTACTTTTCTCTAAAATTTCTAAACACGTAATTCAACCCCTCATGTGCACAATATACTTACAGGATATAACTAATCTGAGCAACAAAATTTAGAGTAGTAGCAACAACAATTGGATTAATTGAAAAGAACAACAAACATACAACAAGACTAACTAACATACATGTCAAATAATCATATAGACATGCACAATATTCTATATGAAATATATGAAAATTAAATAAGACCTTAAGAAGATACCAAAAAACACCATTGATACTCAATCTTTGATTATCATAGTTAATTGTAAGCGATACTCTCACATAATGATCAAATATTAGTAATAAGTTGTCCCGTCAGAATATGGGTCTCTTTGGCATCAATCATTATCCACATAGATAAATTCAATAATCACTACACATTTACCATCATATTGTAGCAATTATTCGGAAAAACAATGTCTTTTTGGCCGACCATAACAGTTCACATGAACAATTACACACTATATCTTTTGTTATTCTTATTTAATTAAATTTACCCAATAGAAATTATTTTTGCAATTTGTTGCAAATAATCATAATAATTAAAATCCTTTTTTATGCAAATAATCATATAATCCTTAATAACTCATCTAGTGAGGGAATTACTTTTCAACTCATTCCCACGGTATACGTTAATGATACAATTAAATGTGTTCAAACATTAAAATTGAGTTTTTTAAGACTTTTTTTTTAAATATGGCATCATTTTCAGGAATAACTTTTGAAATATTTTGGAATATCAAATATTTGACTTGAAAATAATCGTTTATTAGGAATATTACTGATTTTAATTATAACTTTTATGAATTTAACAAATTATCATTGTTTTATTTTTTTCTAAATCTCAATTGGATTGTAATTTTTTTTTTACCGAGTTTGATCTTGCTTTTTGTAATTCAAAAATCTTTAATTATATCTTATTGAAATAAAGACATTAATTACGATTCAGTACACCGTTATAATACTATATTAAGTAACCGAAATGATACTTCAAACCAAATTAATACTCCAAGGAAAGATCAAATCCCTTAAATATGAAATATCACATTTCATATTATATTATTAACCCACATGGATAACAAAAATCGTTCGGATCAAAACATATTCCCTCGTTGAAAAAAATCTCAAGTCATATATTATTTAGTATCAGCATACATATTGTATTATTCAATGTATATAGATTTGTATTTTTGTATTTTAAGTGACAAGTGTATAGGTTATTATAGGTGGATTCATGATTGTATATATAGCATGTAATCTCTTATCATCTCAATAAGATAAGATTTTATTTTCATCACATTGCTTGCTCTGCATTTTCTTTTCTCAACTATTTTCTCTAACTGTTGTAACAGAAATCAGTTACAACAGTTTCTTTTTCTTCTCACATCAAGCTCCATTAATGGATGTTGCTCTTGAATGCTTTAGCTTCAATATAGTATCAGAGCTAATACAGCTCTGGTAGCCATTGTTGTTTCTTCTTCTTCGTCTTTGTTTTTGTTTCTGTGCAAGCTTTCCATTTCGTTTTCTTCTTCAAGCTCTGCATTGTCTTCAACAATGGCTTACCATCACTTCCTTGATTTTTCAATGAATTCGACGAATCCGTTCTATCTCCATCCAAACGAAAATCCTGCAATAGTGCTTGTTTCTCCTCTCCTTGATGACAAGAACTACCATAGCTGGTCACAATCAATGCACATTGCCTTGATTTCGAAAAACAAGGAAAAGTTCATCGATGGATCTCTCACCAAGCCACCGATTTCTAATCCTCTTTATTCTCCATGGATTCGATGCAACACGATGGTGCTTGCTTGGATTCATTGTTCTATATCTGATTCCATTGCCAAATCAGTCCTTTGGATAGATAGTGCTGCAGATGTTTGGAAGAATCTTGAAACTCGTTTTTTGCATAGTGACATATTCCGCATCTTTGATCTTCAAGAAGAAATTTACAAGTTGCGCCAAGGTAACAGTGATGTCTCTAATTACTTTACACAATTGAAGGTGCTATGGGATGAGCTTGACAATTATAGATCAATCATTGAGTGTTCTTGTGTTATCCCGTGTTCTTGTGGAGCTGTTGTTTCTGCTAAACAACATCGAAATCAAGATCAGGTTATTTGATTTCTTAAAGGTTTGAATGAAAAATTTGCTTATTCTAAGTCACAAATAATGATGATGACTCCATTGCCTGATCTGGATAAAGCTTTTTCTTTCATCATTCAACAAGAACGTGAGCTCAATAGTTCAGCTTCTGCTATGGCTCGGGCCTCATCCAATCCTGAAGTGTTGAATTCTGTATATCAAGTTCAGGCTAGTTATGGCAGCTCTCAACAGAAACCTGGATACAATTCTTTCAAAGGCAAATATCAAGGTTCTACTAGAGGGCACAATCGTGTTTGTACACATTGTGGTAGAACCAATCACACAGTGGAAACATGTTTTCTCAAACATGGATATCCACCAGGTTTCAAGCACAAAGGCAAAACTCAATCACCTCATAACAATAATTAGTCAGCTGCAACAATCAATGTTGTGTGTGATTCTCCTTAGTCAGACTCAACTGCTTTATCATGTGTTTTTACTCAAGAGCAGTACAATAATATCCTGGCATTGCTTCAACAATCAACCCTTCAATCCCAAGCCAATTTTGTCTCCACATCTCCTCTAGCCATGACATCACATGCATCTGTTACCAATGGTAAGCTTCCCACTCTATGGATTCTAGATACTGGAGCAACAGATCACATTTCACATGACATTCATGCATTTGTTCATATCAAAAACATTGTTCCTATCACTGTTAACCTACTTGATGGTTCATCCATCATTGCCTCTATGTCTGGTAATGTGATACTTTCACCCTCCTTAACCCTCCATAATGTTCTCTATATTCCTAGCTTTCATGTTAATCTCATTTCAATTGCCAAACTTACACATAATAATGATTGTTATGTTCATTTTGGAGCTGATGTATGCAACATTATGCAGAACCTTTCTCAGGCAATGATTGGTACAACTAAGCTCCAAAGAGGCTTGTATGTCCTGCATGATGTCAATCAATCCTTAGCCTTTAGTTCTAGCTCTATTGATTCTTGCAATTTATGGCATTTAAGGCTAGGACACATTTCTAATACTGGCATGAAATTTGTATCTCAGTCTTTTCCATTCATACAATGTAAAGCAAATAATATTCCTTGTGATTCATGCCATTTTGGCAAGCAAAGGAAACTTCCTTTTCTAAATAGTGTATCTACCTCTCTTTCTCCTTTTTCCATTCTACATGTTGATGTTTGGGGTCCATATTCTACAATATCAATGTTAGGACACATATATTTTCTTACTCTTGTAGATGATTATAGTAGATACACTTGGGTGATCCTTTTAAAAACAAAATATCAAACCAAAAATAGTCTAATTCAGTTTATTGCTTACATTGAAAATTAATTCAAAACCACTCTCAAATGCCTTAGATCTGACAATGGCACTGAATTTCTGTCTCTAACTTCTTTCTTGCTTTCCAAAGGTATACTGCATCAAACCACTTGTGTTGAAACACCCCAACAAAATGGGGTGGTTGAGAGAAAACATCAACATATCTTGAATGTGGCAAGATCCCTGTATTTTCATTCTAATATTCCTATCACCATGTGGAATTTATCTATTCAACATGTAGTTCATGTTATAAATAGAATACCATCGCCTCTTCTACATTCAAAATCCCCTTATGAAATGCTATATTCTCAACCACCCTCTTTAATTCATCTCAAAGTTTTTTATTGTCTCAGCTATGCCACTACATTACAAGCACATAGAACTAAATTTTCACCTAGAGCTAGAAAATCTATTTGGATTCAAAGATGGAACCAAAGGGTATATTCTTTATGATTTGCAGAGTCATCAAGTTTTCATTTCAAGAAATGTTATCTTCTATGAAAATCATTTTCCCTTCAAAACCCTCCCCTCATCTACTGATGGGACTGTATGTCATAATCCTACTGATAGCTTTTATCCAAACCTACCTATTCTACCAGCCTCCACCAGTACCACAGACATTTCCATATCCCTTGATTCTAGCAGATCTGAAAGTACTTCAATCCCATCAGTTATACATATTCAGTCCTCATATGAAAACATCTCTCCTGATAATGCTCATCCTTTCTCTCACAATCCTATCACCTATGAGGTCCCCACATCACCTTTAGTCAACAATTATTCCCCTCCCCTACCTACTAGTACATCTTCACCCTCAACAAATAATGACTCTTCCCATCTATCTGATACTTCTTCAGATTCTACCAACAGTCTTATCCCTGTTAGGCAATCCACTAGAATATCTCATCCCCCTAGCTATTTGACAGATTATCACTGCTATCTTGCATCTCATAATTCTGTCACATCTCATAATACTCATTTTAATACTGCAAATCCTTTATCATCTGTCATCTCTTATCATAATTGTTCTCCTTCATACAAACATTTGTGTTGCTCCATATCTTCTAACATTGAACCTAAGACCTATAACCAAGCCATGAAGTTTGATTGTTGGAAGCATGCCATGGATGTTGAGCTACAAGCTCTTGCAACTAATAATACATGGGAGGTAGTTGATCTTCCTACAGGAAAACATCCTATTGGATGTAGATGGGTCTATAAGGTCAAGTACAAAGCAGATGGTTCTATTGAGAGACACAAGGCTAGGCTAGTTGCCAAAGGCTACACCCAATTAGAAGGAATAGACTACTTTGATACCTTCTCACTAGCGGCAAAACTCACTACTGTAAGGGTACTTTTGTCTATAGCAGCTATAAAAGGGTGGCATTTGGAGCAACTGGATGTCAATAATGCATTTCTGCATGGTGATCTTCATGAAGAAGTGTACATGACTCTTCTTCCTAGTCTTCAAGCTTCTAACTTTTCTAAGGTTTGTAGATTGCATAAGTCATTGTATGGTTTGAAGCAGGCAAGCAGACAGTGGTATTCCAAGCTGTCTTCATTTCTTCTCTCTATTGGTTACCAACAATCTCAAGCAGATCATTTTCTCTATGTTAAATCTACCAGTAACAACTTCACAGCACTATTGGTATATGTTGATGATATAGTTCTTGCAGGAACTTCTATGAATGAGATCTCCCAAGTCAAAAAGCTGCTTCATCACTCCTTTAAGATCAAAGACCTTGGTCAATTGAGATTCTTCCTTGGCCTTGAGATTGCTAGAAGTACAGATGGTATTTTTCTTAATCAAAGAAAATACACCTTAGAGCTTCTTGAGGACAGTGGTATGCTAGCCTCAAAACCAACCTCAGTTCCATTTGATCCAACTGTCAAACTGTCTATTCATGAAGTTCAACCCCTAGAAGACCCTTCTATCTATAGAAGACTTATCGGGAGACTCATCTACCTCACTAATTCAAGACCAGACATTTCCTATGTTGTTCAACACCTTAGCCAATATGTTTCAAAGCCTCTCACCCCTCACTATCAGGCTGCAATTAAAGTCCTTAGATATCTCAAATCAGTGCCTGCTAAAGGATTATTCTATCCTACCTTCAGCCAGCTCAAACTATCTGCCTTTGCTGATTCTGACTGGGCAAGATGCCCAGACACCAGAAAATCTGTCACAAGCTTTTGTGTCTTGCTTGGCTCTTCCCTCATTTGCTGGAAATCTAAAAAGCATAAAATTGTATCCAGATCCTCTATTGAAGCTGAGTACAGAGCCATAGCTTCTCTTTCTTGTGAATTGCAATGGTTGAAGTACATCTTACAAGATTTGCAAATTCATCTCCCTCAGCCTGCTGCTGTATTTTGTGATAGCAAATCAGCCATCTACTTAGCTCATAATCCAGCTTTCCATGAGAGAAGCAAGCATATCGAGTTGGACTGCCATTTAATTAGAGAGAAAATTCAGTCTAAGCTTTTGCACTTACTTCCTATTTCCACCACTAACCAGTTAGCTGACATGTTTACAAAACCTTTGCATCTTCCTACCCTTGCTGGCATCTTGGACAAGTTGAGACTTTGTAGCATCCACAATCCAACTTGAGGGGGGATATCAACATACATATTGTATTATTCAATGTATATAGATTTGTATTTCTGTATTTTAAGTGACAAGTGTATAGGTTATTATAGGTGGATTCATGATTGTATATAATTCATGATTGTATTATAGGTGGATTCATGATTGTATATATATAGATAGATAGATAGATAAAGAGAATCAAATTATTTTTATTAACATTTCCTCAAATTGATGGACCAATTAAGGAGTATCAATTTATCAACAAGAAATTAATGACATGGTCTATAATAAAACATGTATGTATAACTATGTAGTTTCGGCACTAAATTATATGTTAAATTTAATTGAACATGTATATTTGATTGATATAGTTTAGCATAATTCATTATTTTAAAGTTGATTTATTAGGTGAATTGTGTCATTTTATATAATTTATTTCAATTTTATATCTCAAATAAATGTGAGATTTAAGATCTTCTCAATATATCATTCACACACACATATATATTAGAGATTTTTTTTTATAAACAAATGAATTATATTGAAAAAGCATTAGGGTGATATATATATATATATATATATATATATATATATATATATATATATATATATATATATATATATATATATATATGAGCGAGGATATTCTTACTTCAGAAGTAAATTTATAAAACTTACTCAAAATCATCACCTTTATATAATTTTTAATCAATGACTGAAAATAAGTCGTAATTTTTCTGCAAATAATCAATAATTAAATATGGAGAGAGAGAAATTACGACTTATTTTCAGTTATTGATTAAAAATGATTTGAGGGGAGGATGTAGAGTAAGAATCTCTCTCTCTCTCTCTCTCTCTCTCTCTCTCTCTCTCTCTCTCTCTCTCTCTCTCTCTCTCTCTCTCTCTCTCTCTCTCTCTCTCTCTCTCTCTCTCTCTCTCTCTCTCTCTCTCTCTCTCTCTCTCTCTCTCTCTCTCTCTCTCTCTCTCTCTCTCTCTCTCTCTCTCTCTCTCTCTCTCTCTCTCTCTCTCTCTCTCTCTCTCTCTCTCTCTCTCTCTCTCTCTCTCTCTCTTTATATATATATATATATATATATATATATATATATATATATATATATATATATATATATATATATATATATATATATATATATCATCTTAGTTCAAGAATAAATTTATTTAGTTTATTCCAAATCATTGCATTTAAATTGAATTTAATATAATACTTATAATTAAGTAAAAATACTAAAATTCAATTTAAAATTATGATTTGGAGTAAATTAATAAAATACACTCTTAGAAGTATATATATATATATATATATATATATATATATATATATATATATATATATATATATATATATATATATATATATATATATATATATATATATATAGAGAGAGAGAGAGAGAGAGAGAGAGAGAGAGAGAGATATAATGATTTAGTCATCATTAATTATAGAGATATTTTCGATTTTTAAAATAGACTAGAAAATTAAATATATTTTTTTTGTAATCAATGATGTAAATACTTATTATGTTGTTATAAATAGAAACAATAGAATAAGAAAAGACATTTAGCAAGTTGTGACAAAATGGACTTGAGTAATGTGCATGTATGAACTTGTTTTTCTCTAATATTCATCTGAAACATTTGAATTTTTTCAACATACACTACCCACATTTTTCAATCATGAATATGTGTGCTTTATTTGGGCTATAAGAATTCTTATTAATTTTAAAAGTTCTATTCAAACAGAGAGCTCATTTTCAGGAAGACTAATGATTAATCATCAATGAAGCTTAGAGAGAAAACATAAAAGAAAAGTGTCTTTGACCATATAGGTTGTCTTCTGAGATCTGACAACGTAGCTTTTATGCTCTATTGAGGTATACTTGCCTTGTGCATGTGTAGCCAAATATCTGAGAAACTATGATCAGAATTGGTAAACTTGTTCCTTTAATTTGTGTCTCTCTTTTCCACATCAACCCCATTTAGTAGTTTTGGGTAAAAAGAAAATTGGTTGATACATTTTCTTTCCACACACATGCTCCTAATAATGAAACAAATGTATATATTAATAAAGTGGTTGAAAGTAATTTTGATAATTTCTCTAAAATATATTGAGGTGTGCTGGAAACAACCATTTTCTAATAGTCTTTCCGATTTCTCGACCTTTTAGAGATCCTGGGTAAATGCTAAAAATTAATTCCTAATACAAAATTAAATAATTAATTTTGAATTTTTTTATCTATTGAATTGTGATAACTTAAAAATAATATTATTATTTTTGATTAAATAATAAAAGAAAATTATAAAAATATTTAACATTAATGTTCAAATCTATAATCAAAATGAAATTTTAAATTTTAAATTATTATATAAAATAAAGCATATGTCATATAAAACATAAAATAAAACTAATGAATTAAAATTTTATAAAATTATAAAATAAAAATGTAAAAGTGTATCGATTTAAGGGTCTATATTAAATTTTAAAAGATTATATTAAAAATTTAATTTAAATTTAATATATTTTATAAAATTATAAAAATTATTATAAAATAAAAATTAATACATTTTGTAAGATAATAAATTTTAATTCTATAAGGTACAACATCAACATTTGGTACAATAATAAAATAAAGCTCTAAAAATGTAGCTAAAATTAGGGCATAAGGAATCAAATTCATGTACTCTAGATCATTGAATAAATGATTAATCGCAGGGCTGGAGACGTTTATATGTCATATGTTAGCAAATAGTTTATATATATATATATATATATATATATATATATATATATATATATATATATATATATATATATATATATATATATATATATATATATATATATATATGAAGGTCTTATCGTATTAAGTGAGTTGGCTACATGAAACCATTTTTACTATAATATTTATTAAGATCTTTCTTTTATTCAAATCGTTAATTTTTAAATATTTCTTAATAACTTCTTTTATTGTTTTTTAAGTCTTTCTCTATCTCTAATTATCTGATTTTTTTTTTCATTTGATCTACTTTTCTTATCGTAGAATTTGTAGGTCTTCTCTCTACATATTTAAACCTCGTAAGTTTTTTTTTCTTCATCATTTCTATAATAAGTGTTGCCCTAAAACTCTCCTTAATATTGTCATTTCAAATCATATCATGTCTACTCTTACCACACATCCAACACAACATCTTTATATGTGTTACGCTTACTTTATTCTCGTATTGATTCTTAATCAACCATCATTCTATCCCATACAAAATTGCATATATCTCTTACTACAGTCTGATAAAAAAAATTTCCTTCAGCTTAATATACATTTGTGTCATATAAAATCTCTAAAGTCGTCCTCCTTTCCATCGACTCTGCTTGAATTCAATGGTTACATCTCTTACAATTTCTCCATAAAGTTTGATTACTTACCCAAGATATTTAAATCCACTAACTTGTGGGATTATATGATCTCCAACTTTCACCTATATGTTAGAAATATTTCTCCTTTTCTTGAATTAACGTTTTATATACTCCTACTTATTTCTCCTTATGCGAAAATTATGTGTTTTTAAAGCTCATCTCAAATTCTCTAACCTCTCATTTAAATCCTCATTCGACTCTCCAACTAGGATTATGTCCTTTTCAGATTTGCATCTCAATATTACCTCTTGGATATGTTATATGAGTACATCAGAAATTATAGTAAATAGGTAAGGAAATCATATGTCCACACACTACTCAATATACCTTCATACATATATTGGATAACTTGAATATATGCAATCCTAAACCTTTTCTTCTTTAGGACTTTACAAAAAATATCTTTAATGCCTTCTCCAAGTTAATAAAATTAAGTGCAAGTCTTGTTGGTCTATCCAATACTGCTCCATCACATGTCATAATAGATAGATCTCTTCCATGGCTAAACTCTAAAGCATACAACCAAATTAATTCTCAATGACTTATAGGTCTCATATCTTATTCTCTGTTCAATCACTTTTTTCCCATAACTTCATGGTGAAAAATTCGTCATGAAAAATATTATTTGTTGTAGTGAATATAAATACTAGACTTTCATGAGAAGATGCATGCGAAAAAGAAGAAATAACTCAACTTAAAGTTCCTCATAAAGGAGTTAACTTAAAGTCTCTCCAAAGGGACTTAACTTTAAGTTTTGCTTGAAGGACTCTACTTAAAGTCTCGTCTGAGGGACTCAACTTAAATTCTCGCATGAGGAACTCAACTTAAAGTCTCACATGAGGAACTCAACTTGAAGTCTCTCCTAAGGTACTCGACTTCAAATCTCACTTGAGGGGCTCAACTTAAAATCTCGCTGAAAGAACATATCCTAGAACTTTGCAAAGAGGAATCACTACTACAGAAAACTCATGTAACAACATTTGGAAACTACATATAATGACACAAATCAATGGGTTATTATGTAGAGTGTTGTCGTAAGTACGCTACTTATAATCACAGACCTAAGACCGTTGTTGTATTTTGGAAAGTGAGCAGTATATTGCAACGGTTAGGTATAACAACTGATGTAATATATACTGAATATCACAACAATTATGAGTTCCAACCGTTGTAGAACGTACCCTTAGTTTATTATATACAAATATATATTGCTTGTTTTACCATACACCTAATTAAAGAAATACAACCATTAAAATAGGTAAAGAACTATATAATCTGAAAATTAAATTGTTCTTAAAAATTAACTTAAACACACCACTATTTTTCAAATTGCATGCGTCTCTTCGTCCACATTTTATGTTCTTTAACACACAAATATGTTTCAATGGTTGGTTTCCTTCAATCCATTGATATCTTTTATTATAGTTTACCCCATCATCGCCACTTATCATCGCGATTTTATCATCATAACAATCATAATCATAAAAATCACAGTCATAAGTGACAACAATGAGGTATAGTAGAATTGTAGATATCAATGAATTAAAGCAAACAAACCATTGAACCATATATTTGTGTTAAGGAACATAAAATGTTCAGAAAGAGATGCAAGTTATTCGAAAAACATTGGTTGATATATGTTGGTTTTCAAATATATCTTAATTTTTAGATTATATGTTTCTATGTCAATTTAAATGATTGCATTTTCAATAAAAGGATAGTGAAACAAATGATATACATAGTATATAATAAACTAAATTTCATATACAATATCAAAAGGAATTTATATATATATATATATATATATATATATATATATATATATGTATCTTATCAACTCATATTATACACTTGCTACCACCATCATCATCACCACAGATCATATTTACTATACAACTTCAGTTATTTTAAATAAAAGAAAATTAGTTAGAATTCAAAACAAAGACAGCAAAAGTTGAAACAAAACCCTAAAAAGTGGAATTGTAACCTAAGTGGGACTGTAACCTAAGTTTTAATAAAACATGATACATTGTTGCCATATGTACCATTACAATGAAGTTCACCTAGCTTGTGAAGCATCATGAGTATGAAAAACATATTGTTCGTGAAGCAATTGTCGCTCCCGGGATTTTCATCCTAGTACAAACGCGAAAGTGGCGCGGAAAAGGTTAGAGTCGCCAGCCAGACATTTTTATCCCGAAAGAAAGGGAAAGGTAATGTTGCACAAACCTGAGGAAGAAGGAAAGGACAAGGTCCTGCGAACCAAAGATCTGAGTTCGGGAGTCGGTTACGACCTGGGAAGGTATTAGCACCCCAGACCGTCCGCCGTACCCGACGGGATCCACGCTTGCTTGTTTGTTTCAAAGGGTGAGAAATAAAGAATGCTGCTGAATAAAACCGCTAACTGGGACTGGAAAATGAAATGAGAAAGGAACTGGAAAAGAAAATGAAAAGAAAGGGGAAATGTAGGGAAAATAAAGAATGTGCTCGAACGGGCCCTACCCCGCTGCCTACGTACCTCACTGGGATAATGAGGATCAGAGTCGACGTAGTTCCCCTAACTAAGGCGGGAACTATTTGTTTGTATTTTTTATGCTGGAACTGCGTATGTCTATGCTCAGGTGTTGCAGGCTCGTCTGGTACGAGTGCGTTTACCGTCTTGCAAATGAGACAAGTAGGAGCAAGTTCGCGGACGGAACGAAGGAGATGAGAAAAGAATTCCCGAAGGAAAGACGCTTATTACTTGTTTGTGTTTTTTTTTAGAATCTTTTAGGAGTGTGTCACAAGGAAGTGAACTAAAGCTCTCTTCAATGGAATGTGCACTTGTCACTACATTCCAAGAGGGAATAATAGAACAAGCACACTCAAGTAAGGAGAAGATCCCCAAAACTTGAACCCAAAGACTAGGGCTTAGGCTCACTAACTTGTTTACTTATTAGGTGTTTTGATTATTCACATGAAGAAGTGTTTTTTAGCTTTTCTTTTATGAAGAATATACCTTGATCAGACTTGTGAATCACAAGGTAAACATGTACTATCCCAAGATGGGAAGACTACAAGCATACCTCATGGAATAAGGCTATGGATCAATGTATCATTTCAGATTTATTAAAGTGTTTTTTAGAGTTATGAGATGAGAAGAGAAAAAGAACCAAAAGGATCACAAAAGGACAAAATCCTAAAAGGGGGACTAAAACAATCCTAAGTTATTTATCATATACAAAAGGGAGATCCTATGGTTAATGAGGTATTCTAATCCTAAGAAAAAAAAGAAAAGAAGAAAATAGAACTTAGAAATCAACTTACTTCCTAAGGAAGGTAAGTTGTTTCTAAAGAAAGGGAAAACCTATAAGCAAGCACAATGTGTTAAGGCAAACACAATTAAAATGCATAAGAGATAGGAATGAAGTAATTCTTACCTCAATCTTTCCCCCTACAAAACAAAAGTTAGCATGACAATGCATATTGAAAGTAAAATCAAAGCATGAAAGC
Source organism: Lathyrus aphaca (assembly GCA_963966055.1). Lineage (NCBI taxonomy): Eukaryota > Viridiplantae > Streptophyta > Magnoliopsida > Fabales > Fabaceae > Lathyrus > Lathyrus aphaca. The sequence goes on from OZ014525.1 coordinate 129,958,426, forward strand.
GATTAAGTACCATAAACGTCCTAGAATGGAACTAGGGTTCAAAATAAGACCTAAGTCTAAAGGTGAAGGTACCTAAAGGTTACATGACTTCTAAAGTCAGTAGCTACATGATATAGGTCCCTAGGTATGCTAGGATACCTCACAAATTCAAACTATGTCAAACTATGTACAAAAAGTTCACATAAATTCAACTAAATGCAAGTTAGGGTTCAAGGATGAAATATGAGTGCATATGGCTTACAAGCATGAATTAATACATGAAATGAACATCAAAGTCAGTAGTGAATGCTTATGAAGATGGATTAATGAATATACAATCATGGATGCAATGGATTAGGCATATGGAGTAATGAGAAGAAGATATGAGAAGAAACGAACAAAAATCGCATAAGATCGCACATGATGAAAGTTAAGGAAGAATGGCATGTGAATATGCATGAAATGATTATGGGTCAGTAGCATACAAGGTATGAGATGCAATTAGAATGCATGAATAGGCATTAATGATTTCCACATAATTCAAGTTATTATTTAGAGGAGAAGAGAAGCTAGTTTAGGTTAAAGTTAATTCACATGAGTATGCACTTTAAAGCACCAAAACAAACCAAATGAGTATGGTTCAAAAAGTGACCTATGACTGGAATTAAAGACATACAAATTACCTATAATCAACTCCTAAAAGCTACCAAAAATCCCCTCAAGAAAATGGCATGAATGTCTTCTTATCATTTAAGTTATGGAGCAAATAGACACATGAATCAACCTAGGATCTAGGTGACATGGAAAAATAGAAAAAAGCCTTTAAAAATTATGAAATTAAATCCCTGGAATAATAAAGTCATTATCTCACATGGTCCAAAAGGATTCCACAAAATTATGCACCAAAGTGCCAAAACAATTACTTGACTAGCAAGGTAGCAATGAATGATCACCCAAAAACAACTCCACAAAGTGAATCAAAAAGGGCACTAAAAATTATGAAAAAAATACCTAATGAGCATCAAAATGTCACAAATTACAGTGATTAATCACACAAAAAAAATAGGTTTCACACCTATGGGGAAAAAATCGATTTCGGTCCCTTATGCCAAAACATTCCTTTTTGGGACAGCTTATGATCTAAAATCCAAATTAATTATTAAAACCACCCAAATCTGGAAACAAAAAATATGAAAAATTAATTAAGAGGATGAGGATCACTCATGAATTTTTCCAGAATTTTATCTCACCTAAAACTATTTTTAATAATTGCGACGAAACGGGCAAAAACGATATTTTAAGGGAAAGTGAAAGGAATCGAATTCTCTAATCCGTAACATAATCCCTAAACTCCGAAATCGGCACATATCAATATATATCACAAATAAATCCAATGCCTCAGGTGGGAGGGCTCAATATGCACCTTAAATTATATGATCCTAAGTCGCATACAACTAGAATGATGCATTAAAGTAGAGAATCGAGATTACTTACTTGGTCGAAGTGCCGATTCTTTCACATAAAAGAAATCCAAAAAAACTTCAAGCCAAGCCTTGTAATCTCCCATGAGCAAAATAAATGCTCATCTTGTATAATTGCTTTGTGAAGATTCCCCATAATCGAAACAAAAACAACGGCACAAAATATCATTTGAATCCAAAGGTATCCCACAAATAAAGTGGAATACCAACCAAACGACCGTCGTTAAGATCTTTGCGAGAACCTTGCATGAACTCAACAAACGCATTAGAAACAAAAAAGAGGTGCAACCGGAAGTTGCACCTATGCCTCACAACTTCAAATCAAGTAGAAAGATGAATGTACGAGTCATGGACATGCATTGAAATTTACGTTTCAAAACTGGGCAGCACTTATGCTCTAACATAAACAACATGCAAATTCAAACCAAAATCAAATAAATTTACATGCAATGAATGGAAAATGATCAACAAACATAAGTACACGTCAAAACAAGATCAATGCATCAAAATTGCACCAAACCGAACTTAAAAAGCCTTAAAACGAAAAAACGCGTCAAAAATCACCGACTCGGAATTGAACGAAAATCGCATGGTAACTTGCAAACGTGCCAACGGATTCAAATATGCAATCGGTTTTTGAAAATTCCGCTTGGAAGTGATACTTTTTGGCCGATTTCGTCGGCTGGCAGTAGCAAAATAGCCGGAAAAAATTGTCCGAAATCGACTAAAAAGTTCACCAATGGCTCCGAAATAATCAACAAAGTCAATTTACACTATTCACATTCGCAAAAACGCGCTACGGTTAGGAAGTTATGACCAAAACATATTCTCGACACGCGACACATGAACAACATCAACAATTAAGCCTCAACCTATCCTATTTCAAATTTACACAATGAAACAAGCATGAATTCAAAAGTCAAGCACTTCAATCAATATCAAGTCATAATAATTAGCTCTCTTAGGAATTTTGTCAAACACCTAACATTCACCGATTATTCTATGTCAATGTTACCAAGCCTTTTCAATCATGCACCACAACAATTATTAGGATAAATTAATCAAGAATCAATCAATAATCAAATCATGAATCAATGCACATAATCTCCACAAGATTAATTCAACTTCAAAATTCAATTCAAGAAACAATTCAACAATTATTCATGAATTAAAGTTTAAGAAGCTTACCGAATGAAGAATCGACGAAGAAATTGCGAATCCGAAGGAAGTGAGACGCGATCATGAACGGAGGAGAGGAGGAGAGGCCACGCGGCTGCCGGTGGCGGAAGATGGTGGTCTTACGGTGGTGAAGTTGACCGGAGGTGGTGGTTCGTGGCGGCTCGGCTACCGGAAGCTTGATCAGAATTGTTGTGTTCTTGAGTTCTTGATGAAGTTGTTGTTGTGTTCTTGAGAAAGAGTTGAGAGAATGAAATTTGATCCTTTAGAGAGAGTTTGTGAGAGTTTTTTGGTGTTTGTAAATTATGATTGAAGTTATGACAAATTGTGGGTCAAGAGAATATATAGTGGAGTGTAAAATGAAAGGCAAAAGGTAGAATTTCGGCTTAAATGAAAATAACAATATCTTCGGCAAGAAATTTCGACTCTGAGCCTTCCACAACATCGTCCGTCTCTGAATCAAGGTTGCAACGCAAAAAGAATGGATGTCATACGATTAAAATCGAGTGCGATCGATACGTTTAAGCTGCAAGACGTCACTAAATAAGTTGTTTTTTCGGCTTATTTGGTGTCCGCTACTCGAAAATATGACGAGGCCAACCTCTTCGGAGCATAATCTCGACTCGACTTTGTCATCAAAGTTGTAGATCTATGAGTCAGTGACCTGGTGTTAAAATCTAAGCTCAACCGGACAAACGACGAGGGAGATATGAATTTTCTCGTGAAACCACTTTCAGCATTTTTCTTCGGTTCAGCACTTCAGTTTTGTGAAATAAACCAAAACGACAATCTTTGGAGCACCGTTCGAACTCACTTTTGTATTTGAAATTGAAGAGGATAAAATTTGTGAACCAACGCTTCAAGAACGGGTAATATCCGATGAAAATTGACCGAGTTATGAATTTTACAAAATCTGACAGACAGTGCACTGCATCAAAGAACCTTACTGGTAATTCGCATTTTCGAGATCCTTCCGCTCGGACCTAACCCAAACTGAATTCACATAATGAAGATAACATCTAAACAGAATTTTAGGCACCAAAACAACATCAATTCGATGAACGAGCCAAGAGTTATGAATTTTTTAGTGTTCAAAACTCACCGGTTCAGCACTGTTTTTCACTATGTCGACTCTAAAGACTCGCACATTCTGAGATCTTCTTCAAAGAATTAGTTCTCGGCCAAAACCCAAAAGTTAGAAAGGATATCAAGACGGAACTTTTGGCATATGAATCTCTCAGACATGTTGACCCAATAAGAAGTTACAAACTCTTGAATACCGCTAGCACAGTTAATCGGCGAAACCGAAATTTCAGAAACAAATAAATCCCACCATTTTCCTTGATGAATTGGCCTCCGAGCCGAACCCAAAAGTTGTAGAGAATACCGAAATAGTCTAAACTATTGATTTTCAAGCCAAAATGAGTTTCCGAGCATAAGTTACAACTTTTGCAAACTGCACCATAAAACTGATATTCTGCTTAAACTCCTTTGAATCAACCGAGAACTTTTAGCTTCTTCTGAGATTCTTGTGCACGTTCCGCATGAATAAATAAAGGCCAGTCGCAACCTATGAAAGCTCAAATGGAGATGTATATTCATGTATGTTTATGATGCAATTGTGATCTAAATGCAATGCAATGTATGAAAGGATATGCTAAATGGCATGAAAATGAGAGGGCAAATTTTGAGGTATTACAGCAATGAAGAAAAAGTATAAGGTGGATGAATTTTCCATCATAGCTTCATACTTCTTATACTTTTTTCCATTGATACACAAACAATATATCTCATAGACAAAGCATGCTCTTTGTTAATGCATTGAAGTCGAATCTGCGAAAAATGAGAACAATCAACAAAAACAACATGAAACAAACGAGATAATGGGAACTATCTTACAAGAATATTGAAGTAGAAGAATACCTTATTTTCCATAGCTACACAAACAATATGTACATTACGCTTGGTACCACCAACATCATCCTCATGATCATCTAGTTTGTGAAGCAATGAAAAAGAAATATGAGGAAAAAGCTAACACAAAAGCTTCATACTACTTATATGTTTTTCATTGTTTCTAAAACTAGACGAAGTTTGCTGCCAAACATGGAAGAAAAAGAATAATAAACAATATGCAACAAAAGAGATAATGAGAAATATCTAACAATAAATGGAAGAAGAAGAATACCTTAATGTATAAAGTACAAGAGAAAAAATGGGTGCTAGGTTTCGTTGTGAAGGAAACGACGCTACAGTAAAAAAAGGGAAAGTTAATTCGCTTATATGGGTAAATATTTCACAACGGTTATCGGAAAAAACCGTTATGACAAGTATATATATTAAAATATATCACAACAGTTAATCATAAGAACCATAACGATGCCCTTTTTATTTGATACAAGATTCGACTCCTGGCAAGAACTTTTTTTTTCAATTTTAAATAATATATCACAACGATTATAATAAAAAACGTTGTAATATTACAACCTTTGCTCTTCCTGGAAAAGAGAAACGCTCATCCCAAGTATAATAATGATTTAAAATTTTCTCCGTTTTTCAAAAATATCATTCGAGTATATAAATCATTACAAGTTATCATCATTGCAAGCATTAAACTATCAAAGTTTTCATCTTCAACATCATCTATAAATAGACAGTTTTACATTTCTTCATAATATATTTTCGTAAAATGAGTTCTACAAAAGAGAATGCTAACAGAAATATCACCAATGATGTCATAAATGAACAACGGCAGCGGCCAAATGAGGAGGTCCAACCATCTGGATCCTTGGCTGTCAGGGATACGTAAGGGTGAGGGAGGCCATGAAGAAGAAGAAGTTGAAAAAGTAAAAGTAAAAGAAGCAGAGGAAGACTTTTTATATGATTCTAATGAGGGTAGTGAGGAGAGTCTCATATTATGAAGATGCATTTGTTGCTATAAGCCTGAACATTTGATAAATATATGTAATATATGATTATCAATGTACTTTTCTTTTCTGGAATTTTAATGAAGTTTTCATTTATATATACTCATCTCTTTCACTTTTTTTAAATGAAGTTTTGAGTTTTGAGGGTAATAACGCTAAAAAATGAAATAATAAGACGAATTTGAATTTTAATGAAGTTTTGATCAAACTATTCTCTTTCACTTAAAAATAGAAAAACATTAAATTTGTGTTTTAAGGTTAAAGTCTGCGTAACACTAAAAAATGAAATAAAATATATGTTTAAAATGTAAAAATATGGAGAAAAATGTAGTTGCTGGGAATCGATGTTTGTTACACATTATGTATTACAACGATTTTAAAGACAGTCGTTGTTAAATTTGGTTGTATTACTTTTTAAGACAATTGTCGTTAAATCTGGCGTTATAAACCAACTGCAAAAATTTTAACCTATTACAACAGTGTATATGAATCTGTTGTAAACCTGACGTTGTTCTTTGCGTGTTTTGTAGTAATGAATACTAAATCACTTTACCCTTTACAAGGTATCGTGGTTAAGGGATTGTGTACTTATATATTTGCAAGGACTATGCAGGAGAAACACAATATTCACTAAGAGCAAATGGATAACACCCATCACCCAAAGTAGGTATGTAGTTGCCTTTTGTTTCAAATGTTCGCTCGTTTATCATAATGGTCCCACTTTGACTATGTTACTTCCTACTTGCAACAACGCTAGGACAACATGTCCAGACTAAGTAATGGCTTGTGAGACGGTCAATGGTGAGGTACATGTTCTACATAAGAATAAGGAAGTAATCACTCATTCACCATGTTCTTCAGAGATAGGATTGTTGTTACATGAAGTCTAAGATCCAAGTCCAAACGACTTATATATATATATATATATATATATATATATATATATATATATATATATATATATATATATATATATATATATATATATATATATATATATATATATATATATATATATATAATAGTAATTGACCCGTGCGTTCGCATGGGAAAAAATTATGTATAATTAAAAAATTATTTCTATAGCAAAATAAAGTTAATTAGAAAAAAATATCAGTGTCTTCGCACGGGTACCCGTCGGAGGCGTATTTTGTTCCAAAGAAATTTGATGTGTTTAGTTTCCAGTAACGAACTGTGTGTTCGCACGGGTTCTGGTACCCGTGAAAAATGTATATTTTTTAATAGAGAAATATATATTATTTAATAGAAAAATGATTGATTTATCTGAAAAAATAATAATAGCCTGTATAATTAAAAAAATATATGGTATCATTAAAAATATAATAATAGAAAAATGTCTGGTACCCGTGAAAAAATATTAACTTCGTGTATATAAACAACTATTTTTCATGTTCCAAAGTATTTTAAATACCAATACTAATAATATTTATGTAGTCCAAAACCATAAGTATCATATCATTGGCAAAAGAGATTAAAAATCAAGACCAAGAAAGATATTGAATATTAATAGATTAAATGTTATAAACTTACCAAATACAAAGATTTAATTAGAATGTCTATCCATGATTGATGTAAAAAAAATATCAACTTTTTCTCTACGGGTTCTTTTCTCTCATTAACTCATCTAATTAACACGCAAAATTACAAAGAGAGAATTAGAAGAAAAAAATTCAAACATACAGAATTTCTATCATCTAATCATATAAATTAAATAATTTAGTATAAATATACAAATTAAATAATTAAGTATAAACAATAATAATTGAATGTATAATTAGAAAAATATTTGATACCCGTAAATAAATTAAATAATTGAATGTATTTATTTACTTATAAATATTTGTTTCATTTATTTCCTTATTAGTAAAATAAATAATTAAAAAAATATATTTTTCTGGTATTACGTTTAAGTTTAGATTTTATATATATATATATATATATATATATATATATATATATATATATATATATATATATATATATATATATATATATATATATATATATATATATATATATATATATATATATATATATATATATATATATATATATATATATATATTTAAAGTCTTTAATAAAATTGTTATTTATATTTTGTTCTTTATTTTTTTAATAGGTAAGATATGATCTCAATTGATTTTTTTTAATATCTCATGTAGGTTATACATATATATATATATATATATATATATATATATATATATATATATATATATATATATATATATATATATATATATATCCAATTAAAAACATTTAAATATCATCATTCTCTATTAAGAAACAAAAACGTAAGCATTAATTATAAATAAAAAAGAAATATTAGGGCAGCAATTTATTAATATATTTTGTTTAAAGTGTATTTATAATATTTTTAATAGTTTAATGACGTAAAAATAATGAAAAAATAAAATAAATAATTGTTGATTTTTTTGAGATTTCAACATATATATACTAACCATTAATATACAAATTAAATAATTAAGTATAAATATACAAATTAAATAATTAAGTATAAACAATAATAATTGAATGTATAATTAGAAAAATATCTGGTACCCGTGAACAAATTAAATAATTGAATGTATTTATTTACTTATAAATATTTGTTTCATTTATTTCCTTAGTAATATAAATAATTAAAAATAATATATTTTTCTCGTATTACGTTTAAGTCTAGATTATATATATAATTAAAGTCTTTAATAAAATTGTTATTTATATTTTTTTCTTTTTTATAATAGGTAAGATATGATCTCAATTGATTTTTTTTAATATATCATGTTGGTTATATATATATATATATATATATATATATATATATATATATATATATATATATATATATATATATATATATATATATATATATATATATATATATATATATATATATATATATATATATATATATATATATATATATATATATATATATATATATCCAATTAAAAGCATTTAAATATCATCATTCTCTATTAAGAAACAAAAACGTAAGCATTAATTATAATTAAAAAAAACATTAGTGCAACAGTTTTATTAATATTTTTTGTTTAAAATGTATTTATAATATTTTTAATTGTTTAATGATGTAAAAAATAATGAAAAGTTAAAATAAATCATTGTTGGCTTTTTTGAGATTTCAACATATATACTAACCATCAATAATTTGGCTTTTTGTTAACTTAGTAATGCCTTGTGAGACGGTCAATGGTGAAGTACATGTTCTACATAAGAATGAGGAAATAATCACTCATTCACCATGTTCGTTCTTAAAGAGATAAGATTGTTGTTACATGAAGTCTAAGATCCAAGTCCAAATGACTTATATATATATATATATATATATATATATATATATATATATATATATATATATATATATATATATATATATATATATATATATATATATATTGAGAATGACATTTTTATGTGAGAACATGATAATGAATATGAACCATTAGATTTTAAAATTAATGGTTGAGATTATGTTTCATTTATTTCTCTCTCCATCATTATTAAAATAAATAAATTAAATTAAAATATTATAATAAATGACAAATAATCTCAACCATTTATTTTAAAATCTAATGGTTCAGATTCATTCTAATGTTCTCATATAAAAATGTCATTCTCACTGGATATGCTATATATATATATATATATATATATATATATATATATATATATATATATATATATATATATATATATATATATATATGACATTCAATTCTCTCTGAAAACATCATAGACAAAACTACTTATCTTTTCTGTATGAGTTTAATTTAACATTAAAATAACCCTAAAAATCTCCGACAATTCTTAAAATCGAAGGATTGTTAAGTATTATACTTTTATTCAGTGTAATAAGGTAATATCTCCTAATTTTGTTAATCGTTTGGGTCACATATGCCATGAGCTATTAAAGATATGTTTATAATTGAAATGTATCTTTCATCTTATTAACCAAGTTTGGCCTAAACCTAATTTATAAGAGGATTATAACTAAATAAATCGCCATAAAAAAGGTAAAAGAAAAACAATGTGTGAATGCAAATCAGTGATGAACAAATAAAGAAAAACTAAAAGAAAGGTATGGTTTTGGGAAACAAGTGCATGTGATGAGATACATGGAAAGGTGAGACGCAGTAAAGGATGAACCAAAAATGATGTTAGAAAGCAATAAAAAAATGGAGAACAATCCAGAAAGTTGGTCAATAATTTAATATGCATGACGCTAAGCAAACAAAGTCTTACAATGGTTCTGCAGCTGCCACCCTTCCCCTTTATCTGCAACCTTTTTATTATATTAAACGAAACAATGGTAAACCCTTTTTTATTAAACCTCGAACACTTCGTCAAACAAAGCCAAAATTGTTTTATTTTTCATTTTTCTAATGTATGTATTAATGCTGTGTGAATCCAACACTATTTATGTTATGTTTGTTTCTTACACATGGGTTTCTTGCAAGCATCAATATTATTTAGTGGCTTGTGTCGTTATTATGTAAATATGTGCGTTAAAGTGGTGCACTGTTTGTTCCATTTTGAGTATGCTGAGGCAATTCATGACGGTGGATAATTTAAAAATTGGTAAATGTGTGATGTATTCATGTTAAAATGTTAAGTATCATTTGCTATATTTTATGTATTAGTATGATTGTCAAGATTTCGATCTAAATCTTAAAATCTTAAGATTTTATGATCTCATTCACTCTCAACGATTCAGATCTTAAATAGAATCATATATTGTAGTCAAATTGTAAAAAAAATCGTAAAATCGTTGATTTTGTGGGATCTTTGCCAGTTACGACTATGATTGACCATTTTTCGACCACTATCATTAAATGGTGAGAAGGATGACAAAGATGCAGAGACACAACAATTTTGATTCGATAGAGACAAATGCATGCCTTTTGAAATCATGAAGTTTTAGATTTAAGGTTTTGAGAAAAAACATCTCGCTTATTGAGTTTTGTTTTAAGTAATTAATTTATCATAATCCTAGTAATTGATCAAAGATGTCCTTAATGTCTAAAAAATGATTCATACATGTCTAAAGAATATGAAAAAAAAAGTCATTTTTTCACAAATACACAGCTTGCCTACTAACATACTCCCTCCATTCCATATTATAAACAAATTTCACCTTATTAGATTCATTGAATAATTAATGTATCTGGTATATATATAAGTCAAATACATTAATTATTCAATGAATATAAAAATGTGAAATTTACTTATAATATGGAACAAAGGGAGTATATCATGTAAAAATACTTTAAATATATATTATTATTTTTCATTTTAGTAGGATCTTACGATTTTTGTTGCGATTTTATGTTTTACGATCTTGTTACCCTATCTCGATCTTACAAAAATAATTGGGTAAGATCTTCCGATCTTAGCTACGATTTTATATTTACGATCTTGATATTTTCTTTCAATCTTATGTAAGATCTCGATTTTGACAACCTTTAGTACATACCTATAATAGAAATGACCAGAGAATAGTATAATATTTAAATGATAGCTTTGCTATTTTGACATTGGTTTTTTGGTTAAATATGTTTTTGGTCCCTATATATATCACAATTTTCATTTTTAGTCCTTATTAAAAAAATAATAAATTTTAGTCCCTAAATATTTTGTATGCATGCAATTTTAGTCTCTGTTGTTCTCTAAAATTTTGAAAACTGTTTAATTACCCTTAAACTTTTAAATTTTTGAATAATTTTTTTCATCCATGTTTAGAATACTATAAAATATTTCTTTACTAAAATTTAGAAATTTTTAAAATGAGAAGAATTAAATATGAATTTTTTAAATTTTAAAATATAATGATAAAAGTAATGAAAACCTCGACTTAGAAATCAAATTTTGAGTTCTTTTTTTTTCGAGAAACTTTTTATAACATTTTAAAGATTTCTGTAAAATAATCATTTAAAAATACATATTGGTTTAACATGAGGGACTAAAATTACGTGCATAATAATTTTGTAAGGATTAAAATATCGTATTTTTTAATATGGACTAAAAATAAAAATTGAGATATTTACATGGACTAGAAATATATTTAACCCTTGGTTTTTCTACACATATTCTACACCGTAACCAATAATGAAGCAAACTCATGTTGTATAAAACTAACACATTTTACGAATAAGTATACAATGTGGGTGTTAAAGTAGTGTCCCCATATATTTTCTCTTTAAATGTTCTAGTCATTTCTACAACGTATATAAACTAGTTAGGTTCAAGTTTATAATTCGCATATTGATCAACCTTTAACTGCACTTATGAGGCCTTTATGTGATAACTATTATGTCCTTTAGAAAAGTGTATTTTAAAGTGTAGTGTAATAGATCAACCTCTAACTGCATTTATGAGGCCTTTATGTGATGACTGTTATGTCCTTTAGAAAATGTGTTTTTTAAAGTATAGTGTAATAGTCGCCCTTCAAATGAGGCTAAGAAGAAGGTTGGCAATCTCAAGCAATCGAGTTCATCCCTCCTTTTAGTCATAATGTTTCGATCGATCTCAAGTTTACTGACCATTGCGGTTGTGAGGTATTGTTTGCTTTTGATTAGAAAATCCATCACAACTTTGTCTTTTGGAAAGTCGTCTCATTGGATTGAAGATTGTGAATGTTATATATGAACTACCCTTAACTTCGATTCCCAAACAAAGTGGAACTTTAAGATGTACCTCAATAGTTTCTCTCAAGTCAATGGTAAGGGGCTAAAAGGCCTGAATGTCAAGCATGTGGGTCTGACCTCTCCTTCTAGCGCCAATGTTCTAATCGACCTCAAATTTATTAACCGCTACACCTACGAAGCATAGTCCTTTTTGGGTATGAAAATCCGCCATGGCTTTGTGCTTTGAAAAAAGGGGTTTTGTTAGGTTGAGGAGTGTAAACTTTGTATATAAAAATTATCATTAGTCTCGAATTCTCAAGCAATATCGAATTTTAAGGTGTATCGGAAACATTTCTAAATGATTCATAATCGATTGGCATATTCTCTTGAATTTAATGTGAGGATTCTTCCTCAATCATTTACCTCTTTAATCGTAAATTAACTTTCAGCTTATAGTTTAGGAGATGACATTTTTTGGTGATATTTTAGAGGTGGTGGAGTAAGGAAATATTTGTATGTCATGCTTTGCACTAACTTCCATTAGTGGAGGTTATACTTTAAAATACTATGATTTTATTGAATTCACCACACACTCTTTTTTCTCTACTTTACAACGTAGCATTACAAAGTCTTTATATAGACTTGGAAAGAAAACTGACAGAGAATACAAAAAGTTGGTAATCAAGATGAAGACTTTTTTGTTCTCTCAATTTTAACGGTACAACTCTACCATAAATTTAAATAAAGACAATAATTATAATGTGATGGTTGCAATTCTCTCATAATGCTTACTAAAGATAGCGGTGGTTACAACACATTAATTTTAACATTCCCCCTTAATGTGTTGTTATTTTACTCTCATTGCTTCTCTAAGTTGTTAAAACCTTCCTCTTGGTAGTGCTTTAGTCACAAAGCCTTGAGGTTGTTGCACAGACACCTCTTCTTTTAATTCTCCATTTAAGAAAGCTGACTTTACATCAAGTTGGTACAAATTCCAACCTTTTTTGAGCTGCTAACGCAATGATTGTTCTCACGGTGTCCAAACGTACAACCGGAGAAAAAGTATCACTATAGTCAATTCCAGATTGTTGTCCATAGCCTTTGACTACTAATCTATCCTTGGCTCTTTGGATTGAGCCATCTGGATTATGTTTCAATTTGTACACCCACTTTACTTCAATAACCTCTTTATCATTTGGCTTTTTAACTAGCTACCATGTGTTATTCTTCTCAATTGCATCTATTTCTTCTTACATTGCATCCTTCCAAACATCTTCTTTGATTGTTTCTTCAAAAAAATTTGGTTCTACAACACAATAGTTGCACCATGCATAAATATCACTCAAATTCTTCAATTTTATGGGAGTTGAGCTGGGAGATGATGAACTTGAAACTGGTGAACTTGGAGAGGATGAAGAACTTGGTGTACATGGGGCTGGTTGCTCATTTTCAACAGTTGAATTTTGTAGTAATAAAATTACAGGGACTATTTTCTCCTTCATTTTGTCTTCATCCCAAATCCAAGAAGCGTTCTCATCAAATACAACATCTCGGCTAATGATCACCTTATTTGTTTTCAAGTTGTAAAGTCTATAGCCCTTTGACATGGAACTATAGCCTATAAAGACACACCTTTCACTTGTATCTTCCAGCTTTTTCCTCTTTTGTTTAGGAATTTGAGCATAGCAAACACATCAAAAAACTTTAAGGTGGTTAACTGAAGGTGTTCCTCCACTCTAAGCTTCAAATGGAGTCTTATTCCCTACAACCTTTTTTGGACATCTATTCAGAAAATACACAACAATATTAACAACCTCGGGCCAAAAGGTTTTAGGCAAACCTTTATCAAGTAACATAGACTTCTTCATCTCCATCACGATTTGGTTCTTTCTTTCAGATACAGTATTTTGTTGAGGTGCGTAGCCAACAATGAACTGCCCTTCAACACCTTCATCTTCACAAAATTTGTGAAATTCATTTGAGGTGTACTACTTCCCCCTGTCTCATTTCAAAAAATTTATAAACCTACCACTTTGTTTCTCAACAAAAGCTTTAAACTTCTTAAAAATTACAAAAAATTTAGATTTTGGTCTCATAAAATATACACATGTCATGCGGGTAAAATCATCAATAAAAAAGATAAAGTACCTATTTTTCTATGAGACAAATTATTCATAGGGCCACACACATCCGTGTGTACAATTTCTAACACATGTTTGGCTCTCCATGTGTCGCTCCCACCAGATGAAGCCGGGTCAAATGGGGTACAGACGCGAACGGTCGGCGAAAGGAGGGTGTGAGAACACACAGGAGTGAACTCACAGGAATGAAAAGAGTCGCCAGCTAGGCATTTTTATCCCGGAGGAAAGGCAATGCTGCATAGACCTAGAAAAGATGCGGATAAGACGGTTGCGAACCAGAGAGACTGAGAAAGGGGGTTGGTTACAACCTGGGAAGGTATTAGCACCCAGATTGTCCGTCGTACTCGACGGGATCCGCGCTTAAAAGATTTGCGTTTTAAAGGGGTAGTGTCAGTGCAATCTGTGTATAAAGAGCTGGAAAAGGATGTACAGGTGTCAGTGTAAGAGAAAAATGAAGTATATAAGTGAAGTGTCAGTGTAAGAACAGGAGTGAAATGCTCAAGATCATGAGGCTAAAAGAATGAGGCTAGAAAGAGGGGGAATATACAGAGACTTTTGTTCGATAACTGTTAAGTTATGCCTACGTATCCTCTCGTGCAATGAGGAAGTCAGAACACCGTAGTTCGACCCAAAGAGACTGATAGATGAATTGACTTGTGAACTGCTTACTTGCCTATGCTCAAGTGTATGATCTGTCTGGCCCAGATGCAAACTGTCTTGCATTAGACGGAAGAAGCAAGTTCTCGGTTGTGAGTGAATGAGATGAGAAAAGAATCCCGGAGGAGACGATTATTGTTTTTTTTTTGAGTTTTCAGTCTTTTATTGCTTTTGAAAGTTTGTCATAAGTTAATGAGCTTAAGCCTAAACCAATGGATTTAGTAAACTCATCACATCTTCCCTCTGATTAGGGGTAATGAGAATACCTTAAGTGTGAAGTCAGATTCTCACACTTAATCACCTTTTGATGTAGGATTAAGATCACTATCCTACTTGTGATTATTTAAATGTTTTTGTGATTTTTGTTTAGTGTTAAGTAATGAGGTTAAGCCATAATCAAGGGGTAAACAGACTCATTACACCATCCTAATAGAAGGATAATAGATGAGAATGTTTAAGCTGAGGAAAGCTCCTCAACTTAATCCATGATTAGGGATTAAACTCATGACAAAACAAGCCTTTGATTAAGTGGATTTTATTTAATGATATGATGATGAAATGAGTTTTATGATTTGTAAGACTACTTGAGGAGGACTTGTCCATTAACACTAGGGTTAGTCCTTCTTAACCAATTAAGGAAGAATTAGAACCCTAATGCAAGGCCCAAGTTACAAGTGTGATGTCTTGATACTTATTAAGTGAATTGATTAAAGGAGTTAAACACATTAAGGGTTTAACACTTAGGATTAAAGTTATACACTCCATCCTAAGAGAAGGATGCAGGCATAAGCTTAATCACAAAGCCTTAAAGCCTTTAGGGTTTAGTCCCTGATTATGAGATGAGAAGAGAAGACTCAAAAGAGACACAAAGGTAAAACTAAGAGGGGAGACTAATCAAAACCCTAATCATTGTCATGCTTGGTTGTTCCTAAGGTTTGTGAGGTTTTCAGGAGGAATCTTCAAAGGAAACACCAGGAAGCAGATGAAAGGATCAAGAGAAGAAAAGCAACTTGCTTCATTCAAGAAGTCAAGTCACTTGAAGAAAGAAAGTGGGAGGAAGGAGAATGAGCAAGCTCAATCTCAAACACAAACAAAAATGCAGCAATGGATGCAAGAGAGATGAAAAGAAAAGTTATGAGAAGTGAAGGCAAATTCACTTCTCAAAGTTACTTACCACCTGAAAGGTTAGGAAAGAAATGCAATGCAATGCATAATGGGATGGGATGATGTGATGAGAAACAAAACCAGAAGCATATACATGATGCTAATGATGCTATGAGATGCTACAAACATGAGGCAGCACATGGAAATGATCATACAAGTTCATGAATGCAAATGAAGCAAGTTAGGAACCATGAACACACATGAAAGATTATGAAGTGCACATGGCATACAACATGGCAAATACATGATGCAATGATCAAACATGCTTTCAATATGTCTTATGATGTCAAATGAATCACATGGAAGCATGGAATGTCATGGCAAGTCATGCTATGCAAGAGAATGCAAAATGGATGCATATGGAAGCCCAAATTAGGGTTTATGGACAATGCATCAAACAAAAACCAAAATCAGAAGCAAACAACATTACAAAAAATTGAAAATGCCACTCAAAGGACCCCTAATCCTACACTAACCCAATGCCCAAAGGAGAGGTTTCAACTCCTAACCAATCTCAAGTTATGGTTTTTACAAGTTTTTTAGGGTTTTAGGGTTCTTAAACAAGAAAATTACCAAACAAATGGAAAATGAAAGATCAAATCATGGCCATTTAATGTCACAAGCTACATGCTAAACACAATGCAATGCAAAAAGAATCAATGTCCAACTCTTCATGGATAGGCAGAAATGATTTTTTGAACTTTGGATCAAAATAATGCACAAAAATGATTTTAATTCAATGAGAAATTCTTAAAATGCATCAAGATCAAAAAATAAATTTGGTTTGAAGGTTGGACAATGTTTCTAAATGTCTTAGAACATTTCATGAATTTTTTGGTGATTTTTAAATACCTAAAAGTATTTTTAATAAATTAATCTTCATTAATCAATTAAAAATAAACTTTTAAATATTTTAAAATACTTTTTAAATGCTAAAAATGAAAATAAAAATATTTTTGTGTCATAACAATTAATGAAACTCTTGAGGAAAAGTTTCATAATTTTTAGACAATTTTTACTATTTTTAATAAATTATACAAAACAAATATGAAATAAATGAATAAAAATAAAGAAAATGGAAAAGTCAACAGAATGGAAGGCTGAGATGAGTTCTGGGTTTAAAAGGGTTGACCACGCGCGTTAGTGGAGGGCCAGGATTGCTTCTGAGTTAATTAGTTTAATTAAGATTTATTTAATTAATGAAAAGTGATTAGGGCTAAACAAAAGGATCTGAGCCACTCAAGCAAGCGGGAAGTCAACTGGTCAAGGCAATCCTACGCTCAAAATTTAAACGCACTTAATGACCTGAGATTAGGGCAAAGCACTTTCAGGTGACCGGAGGGAAGCTCCGGTCATCTTCTCCGGCGGTATCAAAACCCTAAAACATGATTCAGGCATCTAAACATCAAATTAAGCACAGCCAAATGATCCTCTAACAACCTAGGTCATGAATCCACCCTCAAACATCATTTAAACCCCAAGAATCATGTAAATCGAAAGAAACAAAATCCACGGGTGAAATTTCAGAGTGATCATACAAACTCATCTCTCACTCATTTTCAATTTTAAAACCATCCCCATGATCAGCAAGACATGAGCAACCAGTTTATAACTTAAAATGCAAGCTTTGGAGGAAAATGTTCATGTTCATACCTGAGCTGGAAAGCTTCAATTCTGAGCTTCCAGAGCCTCCTTTGCGTGCAAATGAACTTCTTTGGCTCCCCTGATGCAAATGGAAGGCTTGGAATGAGCTTAGACAAGCTGCTTTGAGAAATCCAGTTCTGGTGTAGCAGAAAATGGAGTTTGTGTGTGAGTGGTTTCAAGCTCTGCTAATGGTTGGTTCTGGTTCCTTTTGATGTGTTTGACTTGTTGGTGAAAAGAGTTTGGATGTTTGATGGCTGTGGAAGGTGATTCGAAAGAAAATGCAGATTGGGGTGAAAAATGGTGAAGCTATGTTCTTGCTCAGTTCAAGCCTGAATCTTGTTGGTTTGGTACCAATGAAGCATGGTGAGATGAGTAGTGGAATTGGTTTGGGTGTTTGATGTTTGTGGAGGCAGATTCGAAAGGTTTTGCTTGAGAGGGTGATTTTGTGAATGCTGTCTTCTTGTGTGTTTCAGCTTGGCTTCTTGATATGTTTAGCTTGCAAATGGATAGTATAAAATAATCTCATAGGTCAGATGATGTGACCTGGACTTTATTGATTGGTAAGTTCACTTTTGCAAAATGTCAACTTTGTTGTAAGAGAGGCATGGGCTTGGTTCTAGGCTAGTACAAGCATGGGGCTGGCGCAGCAAAGGTGAGGGGAAGGGCTAGCAAGGTTCAGCATCCAATGTAGCAAGTGGTAGGAAGTGTGATCATGAATTTTGCAAGTTGTTTCAACTTTGGTTCATATGGAACTTTCTTGCTATACAAACCATGAAGCATGAGGGATCTTGGTTCAAATCTGATTTTTAGGAGTTGCATGATGCTTGTGTAATGGTTTGATGACAATTAGAAGTTACAATTTGCCTTGGTTCATGATTTTGCAAATTTTCCTTTTAGTGCATAACTTAAAAATTAGTGATTCTTACCAACTTTGTCACACCATAACTTTTGATCCAAAATGAATTAGGTCATGTTCTTGTACTTTTTGAAAAGGGAAAAATGTATTCTACAACTTTCATGACCAAAGTTTTTTTATTTGAAGCATTCTTGGATCAAAAAGCAAGGCTTGAAAAATGGCATAAAATGACATATTCTTGAAAAGTCAACCATGCACTAAAAAGTCAACTTTGCAAAAACTTGTAATTCTTGATTTTTGTGAACTTCAACCTTCTTCCATGATCAAATAAAGATCATATACACTCAAAATGATGAAGATCACCCCTTGGTTGGGTCATTGGGGGCCTCAGATGCCCTGATTTTGCACTGACTTGTCCAGAAAGTCAACTCTTGATCAGATGACTTCCCCATGGAATTTCTTCATGAAAATTGATATGCATACTCCCTATACCATATAGAGACCAATGGAAACAAGAATGACCAAAAAATTTGGAGTTATGGCCTCTGAAACCAAAACCCTAATTTTAGGTCAACTGTGCAGTCAAACTTGGCTCTGCATCCATAACAATCCCAGTTCTTGTGATTCTTTGGCATTATTGACTTTGAGAGGATATGATATGATACCTGAGCACACATAGACCCCTTTGAAGTGATTGATGGCCTTTGGAGTGGCTCAAGAAGCTCTTGGATTGCTCAGACCACAAACCCTAGGTGCAGATGACTTTGAATCTATGCAGTGAATCAAAAAGGTGGTATGAGATGTTATGATTGAGTTTATGCATATGAAATGGTCACAAGCCATGATGTGAATGGGTGAGGGCAAATTTGGGGTGTTTACAGCTGCCCCTATTCAAACATGAGTTAGCTGTGCAGGTTGTAAGCAACGGCTTAACAGGCAAACAAGATAACTTGTGGTTGAATACCAAAGACAGTCCAAAGTTTGCACTCACAGAAATGAAGAAGAAGAGGGATATATATTGTAAAAGAAAATAAAGTATATTGTAAAGTGTGGGCGACGGAGAACGACCGTCGAGCAGAGGACGACCGCTGGGTAAAAGCAATGACGGGGACGGCCGACATGCTGGGGATAAAAGGTAAAGCCAAGACGGGGACGGCCGACTAGCTGGGAAAAATAAGAGATTACGATGGGGACGGCCATCAAGATAAAGTTGTAAAATTCTCTGGGGATTAATGAAACATGACGGGGACGGCCATCAAGTTCATAAAGCAAGGTAACCGACGATGGGGACGGCCATCGGGCTAAAAAGAAAAGGGACCACGACGGGGACGGCCATCGGGTTAAAGAATAAATGAAATAAACAGATGATGGGGTACGGTCACCAAAGGTGAAGGACGATCACCTAGCAGGGGACGGCTGCTCTGTTGGGGAATAAAAGAATTATGATGGGGACGGCCATCAAAGGTGGAGGACGACCACCTGGCAGGGTACGGCTGCCGAAAACATCGCGACATAGGACGAATGCCGGATAAAAGGTCAACGATGGGGACGGCCATCGGACGAGCATGATGGAGGACGACCATCAAGAGGTGGAGGACGACCACCTAGCAGGGGACGGCTGCTCCCAGGGTTTGTCATGACATAGAATGAATGTCAGATAACCAAAATCAACAATGGGGACGGCCATTGGATAAAATGATGAAGGACGATCATCAAGAGGTGGAGGACGACCACCTAGCAGGGGACGGCTGCTAAATATCAACGATGGGGACGGCCATCGGATGAGCATGATGGAGGACGACCATCAAGAGGTGGAGGACGACCACCTAGCAGGGTACGGCTGCTCTCAAGGTTTATCACAACACAGGACGAGTGTTAGATAAAAAGAAATTTGTTTGTTGGTGATCTACTGGGGAATGGTAAACACGGACGAGTGTTCACATCCAAGAAACAAAGGGTATGAGTGTTTGGGTATTGTGTATAGATTAAAGATGCGGACGAGCATCCCTACGATACGGACGAGTATCGGGTAGAAACAAATACTAACGCGTGTTCAAAGATGATGATACGGACGAGTATCAACTGGTTAACAGAGAACACAGACGAGCGTTGAATCTGAAGGGGCTCTTCTGGGGAATAATAGACACAGACGAGTATCTATATTCAAGAGGACATAAGTGTTTGACACGGTGTATGGATTAAAGATGCGGACGAGCATCCTTAAGGTTATGATACGGACGAGTATCATGTAGAAACAAACGCTTGACGCATGTTCTGAGATGATGATACGGACGAGTACCAACGGGTTAACAAAGAACAAGGACTAGTGTCGAATCTGTGGGGATATAAGAGTGGTATATACAAGATACGGACGAGTATCTGAGTAGTATGAGTAGTTAACTGCTGGGGAGAGCGACACGGACGAGTGTCAAAAGGAGAAGAGTGTAATATGAACAAGTATTTAATATACAAAGTGTAGGTGACTGCGCTGGGGATACGACACGGACGGGTGCCAAGAAAGTGTATATAGGTATATGTGAGTGCAAAGAGGATGTCTTTGGCTTTCTGCTGGGAGATATGACATGGACGGGTGTCAAGGAGTATCTGTAATACGGGTGATCTTGTTTGTAAAGAGTGTTCAGGCGACTTTACTGGGGAAGTGATGACACGGACGGGTGTCAAAACGAGTATGTACTGGTGTTTGGGGCAGCTGCTTTTGCTAGGGACTCTGGTGGGGATTCTTCTGTGCGTTGATGAACTGTCATTATTCACAAGTGTTGGTTTATAACATGGCTTATGATTATGCTATGCGTTGGATTTTTGCCGTAATGCTCCGTGTTAAAACGGAATGCTACGCTTTGTGGGTAAATATGATGCGAATGCTATGATTGTGCAAAGATACCAAACCGGGATCCGGGTCCCGTTGCTGTGAAGATCTCTGATCGATCCGTTTGAAATGGACATCCCAGCTGGGGATGAGGTCACGGGTAGATCTGATGATATGATATCTGCTTGGGGATTCGGGCCATTGATAGACCTATCCTAATAAACATAGGACCCAGCTGGGGTTTGTAGAAGCTTTCTTCACTCTGTTGTGAGTTCTTCATGCGTTGCTTTTCTGGATAGAGGCTGTAACTCTGTGGGGAGATGGTCCCCCGACTTTTGTACTCGGCTGAGGGCGAGATGGCACTCGGCTGGGGAGAAAGAGAGGAATCACTGAAAGGCCTCCCTAGAAATTCTGTTGCGGTAGCTTCCTGACTCAGCCGGGGATACGGGTGCCTTCTGTGATGCCTGGCAGCTCTGATGGGGATAAGCAATAAGTGGCAAACTCAGCCGGGGAAGTCATGAGAGGCAACTCAGCTGGGGAGAGAGTACTTCGGGTGCTAAAAACGAGTGTTGATTTGCTAGCTTGCTGGGATAAAGCTTTCATGCCCCGAGTTGCATTCTGGATACCTGCAATCCTGAAAAAGATAGAGAAACGCACAAGATAATCCCGAGGCATCCCTTACTGGATTCCGTCATAGGAGTTAGGCACTTCTGAGAGTAAGTATATTTCCTGCAGGCATGTTTTGTTTGAAGAAAAACATCTGTACTTTATGCAATCAGTTTCCTTTAAACATCAGACATTTTTGCAAATAAGTGAAAATGTACAAGACGAGACATGACTGAAAATCTGATTTTATTAATTCATATGCCCTGAATTGGCGAGATACAGTCAAAGAAACAAATCCCCTGGGATGAGGAGATTGTTACAAATTGAGAAACAAAATGCTGGCAATGTTGATGACGCTTTGAGGAGCTTCCTCTTTACTATGACTCGTATGACTTTTGACGTTCTTCTCATCTGGCTTTCTGAAGAATGTCGATTCTGATTGAAGCTTGATCCTTTCGAAGCTTACCAAGTTGTAGAAGATACAGACGAATTCAGAATGCAGTTGTTCGCTTATTCCCTTATTTTGCATGGATCGCCCTTTCGGGTTTTCAATCCATCGGGATACCCATTTTTGCCTGAGCTGTCCAATGCGGCTTTTCAACTCAGCGGGTGTACATTTTTGTTTATTTTCCCTTATTTTTGCCCGAGTCTTTTATTCTGTTTTTGACTCGCCGGGATGCCCTATTTTTGCATGGACTTACATTCTATTTTTATGTCCAGCGGGTCATTTTTATGCGAAGTATTTTTTAACTGCGTCTGAATTCACAGGGGACGGGAAATCTTCACCATCCATGGTGCTGAGCATCAGTGCTCCACCAGAGAAAACTTTCTTTACCACAAATGGTCCTTCGTAATTTGGAGTCCATTTGCCCCTGTGGTCTGTATGAGGAGGGAGGATTCTTTTCAGCACAAGATCTCCTACTTGGTACTCTCGGTGCCTGACTTTCTGATCGAAGGCTTTCTTCATTCTCTTCTGATATAACTGCCCATGACAGATTGCAGCCAACCTTTTCTCTTCAATCAGACTCAGTTGTTCGTATCGGGACCTAACCCATTCTGCTTCACTCAGTTTAACATCCATTAGTACCCGTAGAGAGGGTAATTCAACTTCAACTGGTAGGACTGCCTCCATACCATACACAAGTTGATACGGTGTTGCCCTAGTGGATGTTCTGATTGACGTGCGGTACCCATGCAAGGCAAATGGTAGCATTTCATGCCAGTCTTTGTAAGTGACTACCATCTTCTGCACAATCTTCTTGATATTTTTATTTGCTGCCTCAACAGCGCCATTCATCTTTGGCCTGTAAGGAGAAGAATTGTGATGTTGGATCTTGAAGTCCCGGCACAGCTCTGCCATCATTTTGTTGTTTAAGTTGGAACCATTATCAGTAATGATTCGCTCGGGCACCCCATACCGACAGATGATATCTCTTTTCAGAAATCTGGCTACCACTTGTCTTGTGACGTTTGCATATGAGGCTGCTTCAACCCACTTGGTGAAATAGTCAATGGCGACCAGGATGAATCTGTGGCCATTTGAAGCAGTTGGCTCAATTTTGCCAATCATATCAATGCCCCACATAGCAAAGGGCCAGGGTGAAGACATTATGTTCAAGGGATTGGGAGGCACATGCACCTTGTCTGCATAAATCTGGCATTTATGGCATTTTCTGGCATAGGCACAACAGTCAGCATCCATTGTGATCCAGTAATAACCTGATCTTAGCAATTTCTTAGCCATGGCATGCCCTCCTGCATGGGTACCAAAAGATCCTTCGTGCACTTCATGCATCAACAAGTCTGCTTCTGTCTTATCAACACATCTGAGGAGTACCATATCAAAGTTCCTTTTGTATAAAGACCCATCAGTGTTCAGAAAGAAACTACCAGCAAGCCTTTTCAAAGTCTTCTTATCATTGGAAGATGCCACAGGTGGGTATGTTTGATCCTCCAAGAAGCATTTAATGTCATGGAACCAAGGCTTATCATCTTTAACAACATCTGCTGCGAACACATATGCTGGTCTGTCAAGTCTGGACACTGAAATCTGAGGTACAAAGTTGGCAGCTTGAACTTTGATCATGGACGAAATGGTAGCCAGAGCATCTGCAAACTGATTCTCATCCCGAGGGATATACTCAAGTTTGACTGTTGTGAAGAAAGTCAATAACCTCCTTGTATAATCCCTGTAAGGTATCAGATGATCCTGGTGGGTGTACCATTTGTCGTTGGTTTGATTGACTACCAAAGCTGAATCTCCGAATACGGTCAATGTCTTGATCCTGAGGTCAATGGCTTCCTCAAGACCCATAATGCAAGCTTCGTATTCAGCTTCGTTGTTAGTGCAGTTGAAAGTGAGTTTTGCCGAGAAAGGCATATGAACTCCTTTAGGTGTAATGAGTACTGCACCAACACCACGACCATTCATGTTAACAGCCCCGTCAAACATCATAGTCCATTCTTCTTCTGGGTTGGGCCCTTCAATGTGAACAGGCTCTTCATGATCTTTTGCTTTTATGAACATGATGTCTTCATCGGGGAAGTCAAATCTCATAGGCTGGTAATCATCAATGGGTTGCTCAGCAAGATATTCAGACAATACACTGCCCTTGATGGCTTTCTGAGAAGTGTACTGGATGTCATATTCTGTGAGAATCATCTGCCATCTTGCAACCCGTCCGGTAAGAGCTGGCTTCTCGAAAATGTACTTGACTGGGTCCATTTTCGATATCAACAAAGTAGTGTGGGTCAACATATACTGTCTCAGTCGGCGAGCAGCCCACGCTAAAGCACAACAAGTTTTCTCGAGCAGTGAATAACGTTGTTCACAGTCGGTAAACTTTTTGCTTAGGTAGTATATTGCGTACTCTTTTCGACCAGACTCGTCATGCTGGCCCAGCACGCACCCATTGATTCTTCTAATACTGTCAAGTACATTATTAGAGGTCTTCCTTCAACTGGAGGCATAAGGATTGGAGGCTCTTGTAAATATTCCTTGATCTTGTCAAAAGCCTTCTGGCAGTCTTCATTCCACCTGACCGTCTGTTCTTTTCTTAACAACTTGAACAAGGGTTCACAG
Source organism: Lathyrus aphaca (assembly GCA_963966055.1). Taxonomy (NCBI): domain Eukaryota; kingdom Viridiplantae; phylum Streptophyta; class Magnoliopsida; order Fabales; family Fabaceae; genus Lathyrus; species Lathyrus aphaca. Next base: position 129,983,634 of record OZ014525.1, read on the forward strand.
GTTGCTGTAAGGTGAGATATGAACCGCGAAATGTAGTTCAATCGACCTAAGAAACCTCGAACTTCTTTCTCAGTCCTCGGTGCAGGCATCTCTTGGATGGCTTTGACTTTATCAGGGTCGACTTCAATCCCTTTCTCGCTTACAATGAAACCCAGCATCTTACCAGATCGCACCCCGAATGTGCATTTGTTGGGGTTCAACTTCAGTTGGTACTTCCTCAGACGCTTGAATAACTTCAGTAGATTCACCAGGTGGTCTTCTTCAGTTAGGGACTTGGCAATCATGTCATCCACATAACACTCTATTTCTTTATGGATCATATCGTGGAATAATGTCACCATAGCCCGTTGATATGTTGCGCCAGCATTCTTCAGTCCGAATGGCATCACCTTGTAATAGAACGTGCCCCAGGGTGTAATGAAGGTTGTCTTTTCCATGTCTTCAGGTGACATCTTAATCTGGTTGTATCCTGAAAATCCATCCATGAAGGAGAATACCGAGAACTGAGCCGTATTATCTACCAATACATCAATGTGAGGTAATGGGAAGTCATCTTTCGGGCTGGCTCTGTTCAGATCCCGGTAGTCAACACACATCCTTACTTTGCCGTCTTTCTTAGGCACAGGTACTATATTAGCAACCCACGGTGGATAACTAGTTACGGCAAGGAACCCGGCGTCCCATTGCTTTTGTACCTCTTCTTTGATTTTCATTGCCATGTCCGGACGAGTACGACGCAGTTTCTGTTTAACTGGCGGGCATTCTTCTCTCAAAGGCAGCTTGTGCACGACAATATCGGTATCCAACCCTGGCATATCTTGGTAAGACCAAGCAAACACGTCCACATATTCTCGAAGCAGATCAATCAGTTGTCCCTTCACTGAGTCTTGCAGGCAGGCCCCGATTTTAACCTCTTTCACGTCTTTATCTGTACCAAGATTAATCACTTCAACCTCCTCCTGGTGAGGAGTAATAACCTTTTCCTCTTGTCTCAACAATCTGGCTAGCTCTTCAGGAAGCTCATATTCTTCTTCAACCCCTTCATCAGCTTGATTGATTGGATTGTCAAAGTCATACGAAGTCATAGCCGTGTTGTTGTCGGTGCGGTCCGGAAGGCACTCTCTGCAAGGGTTCAGTTTGTTCATTTTAGTGATTTGATTTTAATCTTGTTTTAGAAAAGTGAAATAAAGTTGTCATTTTGAAAACATCGCCATTTATTTTTTGTACAAAAAGAAAAATGGAAAAACAGTGAGCGAAAAAGAAAAAGACTCGTTTGCAAAAAGATGTCTGATATTTCATTGATTAATCTTGTTGCACAAAAAGTACAGATGGCCCGATTACAAAATGAGTCTTGTCATCTTGGGCAAGATGCAAGACTTTGATGCATGCTATAAAAATACAGGAAATAATAATTACTCTGCATGAGTAACTCTTATAATTTCCTGGGAAGACCAGTTTGAGATACTGCTCCCCGGGATCTTTGGACGAATCCAGCTTTCCAGGTTGCGTTCTTCTTCCAGCTCGTCTTCCAGACAGTTGACAGCATCAGGGGTGAGCATCCCCCCACTCACAAAGTTGGGCTCCTTTGCAGCCTCTGTTTGATCTTGTTGAGTTGGTTTGTAACCCAACCCAAATCTGTCCTCTTTCTTCTCCACCGATAACAGTTTGCCCCAGCCTTGGGCGTTTCCTCTCTCAACAACCTTCCGGGCTTGTTGGTATGATGATATTGAAGTACCAGGCACAGCAGAGGTTTCATTCACGTTCAAGGCCTCAAAACCTTGGCTCATCGTTTCATGGATCTCCCCATCCATCTCAATATACTTATAGGTAGCCAGGTGGCTGACAAAAATATCCTCTTCTCCACAGATTGTAACGATTTGACCCTCCCACTCATATTTTAACTTCTGGTGAAGGGTAGAGGTCACGGCGCCAGCGGCGTGAATCCATGGCCTACCCAATAGACAGCTGTAGGCAGGCTGTATATCCATCACGTAGAAGGTCGTTTTGAAGGTCTGCGGGCCAATCGTTATGGGCAACTCAATCTCTCCCAGAACTGATCTCTTTGAACCATCAAAGGCTCTTACCACCAGGTTGTTGGGTCTCAACGCCAATCCGTCATATTCTAGCTTCACCAGGGCCTTCTTAGGTAAGACATTGAGGGATGACCCCGTGTCTACCAGCACATGGGAAAGGACAGCACCTTTACATTCCATGGTTATGTGCAAGGCCTTGTTATGGTTGCGGCCTTCCGCTGTCAAATCAGTATTGGTGAACCCTAGTCCGTGACTAGCATTAACATTTCCAACTACAGCTTCTAGCTGATTGACAGTAATCTCTTCAGGCACGTAAGCTGCGTGCAAGACTTTGAGTAGTGCATTCCGATGGGCTTCGGAGCACATAAGCAATGATAGGATTGAGATCTTGGAAGGCGTCTGATGAAGTTGATCCACTATTTTATAATCACTCTTCTTGATGATTCGCATGAACTCATCAACCTCTTGATCGAAGGGTGTTTTCAAAGCTTCTTTGACAGTCTGCTCTTCCTGCACCAAGCTTTTTCCTTTTGCTTTAGCAGCAGCTTCTGCTTCGGCAGTGGGTCTCTGAATTTGTGGAGCAAACAGACGTCCGCTTCGAGTGAAGCCTCCGCCTCCTCCCACGTTGTCAATTTGTGGTGCAGGGGTTGACGATTCAAAAGTGATTTTTTGTCCTTCACAGTACAGGTCAGAGCTGTAATGCCACGGGATGGCATTGCTGCTTTCATAAGGCATTGGTCCAGGCACCGTGATAGTGACTGGACTGACTGCGGCTGCTGAAGGGATTGTGATAGTCTGTGGATCGTAATAAATTGTGACCGGTGCTCTGATGGGAGCGGCACCTTCTGAGTTGTAGGCAGAGTTGTTCTCAGGATCATAGAATATTGTGACAGTTGAGACATCTTCATGATTTGTTGCTGGTGTTGTAGGAGACATTGGTGGAAGGATGGATGTTGCTGTTGTGGGAGTTTCAGAATGGAGTGGTGCTGGAGTTGTAGAAGAAAAATTTGTTGATAACTGATCAGTTGAGATAATAGATGAAGTACTTGTTGATGAAGCCGAAGAATTGTCAGGAACAATGGTTGTTGCAGTTGTAGGAGGTTCTGGAGTTGTTGCTGTTGAGATTGCTGGATTTGTTGGAAATGATGTGGTGATCTGAAGCTGGCCACTCTGAATAAGACCATCTATACCATTCCTCAGGTTATCGCACCCATTGACTGAAATATTGCAGTAAGCACAACCCAACTCACACCCCGGGAACATTTGACATTCGAGGAGCTGAGCCTTAATTTCTACCAACGGTGTCCTGATCTGACCCACACTGGTTATTAAATAAGACGGCTTGTCTTCTTCAATAGCGTTAATTCTGGGACCACCGTGGTTTGGCATGGGGTTCTTATTGACATTAGGTGGTGGTGCGAAGTTCAGAGCTTTTGAGTCTACCAGGTCTTGTACCTTCATGTGCAAAGCTCTGCACTTTTCTGTACTGTGGCCAGGTGCATTTGAATGAAAAGCACATCTGGCGTTGGAGTCATAATTCCTGGGTAGGCTGTTGGGATCTGGAGGTGCCAACGTCCTTAGCTCAACTAGGTTGAGTTTCAGGAGTTGTGGCAGCAATGTAGCATATGGCATAGGGATCGGATCGATTACCCTGTTGGCTTGAGAAGGCCTCTGTTGGAATGGCCTTTGCTGGTTGTTGTTGTTGTTGTTGTTGTTGTTGTAATTTCTCGGAGGATACTGATTCTGTTGATGGTACTGAGGTTGTTGTTGATAGTTTTGTTGCGGAGGTTGATAAACTGGCTGAGGGTGAGCTGGAGCGGGGATGGTGACTGCTGCTACAGACTTGTGAACATATTGGGGCCTGCCCCTGTTGGTGTGGATGGCATTGGTCTCGCCAGTTCTTCTTGGGCCTGCAAAAGGCTTTCTTGTACTACTGGACGAGCTTGCACCGTTATCTGAGATCTTGCCCATTTTTAACAGGCTCTCAATTCTCTCCCCAGCTATGACAACGTCTGCAAAGCTAGTGGAAGAGAAAGCAGCCAGCCTGTCAATATATGTTCCCTGGAGGGTGTTCATAAACATATCTGCCATTTCCCTCTCAGACATAGGTGGTTGAACAGCAGCAGCCAATTGCCTCCATCTCTGGGCATATTCTCGGAAACTTTCTCTTGACGATTGTGACATTCCCATTAGGAGGGTCCTGTTGGGTGCCATATCTAAGTTGTACTGATACTGTCTGACGAAGGCCTCTGCCAGGTCCTTCCAGCATCTAATAGTTGCCCTTGTCAAGTGAGAGTACCATTCTCTTGAGGCTCCTGTCAAGCTGTCCTCGAAATAGAACATCCAGAGCTTCTCATCCATAGTATAGGCCTTCAGCCTTCCCAGAAATGATTGCAAATGAGTCCGGGGGCATGAAGTCCCGTTGTATTTTTCAAAACAAGGAGGCTTAAACTTATGGGGGATCCTGACCCCGTCTACCAAGCCCATGTCCATGACGTCGAATCCCAAAGAGTTTTGAGACTCTAAGGACCTCAATTTCTCAGCTATCTCATCCAACCTTCTATCATAAGCTTCTTCCCCAGCACCCATTACTGTGAATTGATCCTCCTGGGGGTCTTCTTGAAGTACCCTGGCTGCAGTGGCAGTCCCTTGAACATTTGCAGGGATGTTGGCCTCTGGATGGAGATGTGGTCCAAATACAGGGGGATTGACATGAGGTTGGACCCTTTCATTGTTGCTGGTGCCGGCAGTCCCTATATGTGGATCTTCTTGATTTTGCCTTTCCACCATGGCCCTCAATCTTTCTTGGCTCTGAGCCATGTTGTTCATCACTTCCATAAACTGCGTCATTTGGTTCCTCATTTCTAGCCTTTCGTTCGCCATTTGATTTCTGACCTCAGTAAGGTCCTGCTGCATCTGATCCATTTGAATGCCCGGAAGGTTGTTACGGGTCGGATAACGGTGCGGACGATTGAGGGGAAATACCCGGCACCGAGCAATAATTCCTGAACATCACAACAGAGTTAGTGGCAGTAAAACAAAAAACCTACAAAACAAACAAAAGGGTTAGCATGCAATGCAGTATGCTTATTTGTTTTCAAGGTATCCGGCTTGGCATTCAGTTTTGACCCTTCCAGACCCTTGAAGATGCTGTTGATGTTGCTTTCGAAGTAAACTTGGATAGAACGAACTAATACATATATTACAAAAGCAAAATGGTACATAGTTTGTTTACAAACCCTCTGAGGGGCCAAAATACATCACAGGAAAATAAAAGTACATGGAATGAAAGCAACAACAAACAAATGGTCAAACACCAAGACCAAACTCATCCTCACGAACTTCCTTGAGAAGTGCTTCGGTCACAGGATCAGCCGGACGCTCCGTGAGATTCCTGATGAGGAGATTCCGGGTTGTAACAGCTGCTGTTAGCTTCCTGTGCTGACTTTGGTCCTTTGACCTCTTCACTCCTGCTTTGATCTTCAGTTCTGATATCTCCCTCTGGGCTGCTGCCAGGGCTTCCTGCTGCTCTTTTGCACTAGCTTCCAGTTGCTCCATCTTGTCTTGAACTCTCTTGTCCTCCAGAGTACGAGCCTCGGTGATCCTGACCCACCGAGCCTGACTTTCCTTCAGATACAAGTCTGTCCTTGCTCTCTGGAACTGGGCTTCCTTGCAAGCATTCCTCAGAATTTGCTCTCCAGCTTTAGACTTTTTGATATAATCTCCAGACTTCTCAATCTTAACCAGATGCTCCACTCTCAACTTCTCCAACCTCTCAATCTCCATCCTACCCTCACTCCTCTCTCGGAGGGTCTTCTGCAAAGCCTGGGTTAACTTCTCATTTCTTTCCTTCAAGCTCTCAAACTCCTCCAAACTGACAGTGGCAGGGGGTGGTGCTGAAGATGACTCAGGCATGTCTTCTATAGTAAAGGGCATTCCAGAGAATTGAGCCCTGGCACGAGACCATTCATAATATTGTGCTGAAGCCACATTGCTGCACTTCCCAAAAATGGTTATTCCCTTGGTTTGAACATTGTCCCAGGCCCAGGCTGCCTGCCTAACAATAGCCAGATTAGGCTTGTTCTCACAATAAAGAGTTTCCACCAAGTCCTGTGCCTTAGGAGTGTGGACCAGTGCATAGCCCAGTTGCCTTCTGAATAGCAGAGGACTGTAATTAATACTACCCTTAACTCCTATTAGGGGCACATTGGGAAAATGCCCACAGCTGGTGATGATATCCCTGCCCTTGGTGCTTTGGGTGCACCATCTGATATCGGCTGAAGTTAGAGCAGTGAGTCTCTTAGCCCAGTTTTTCTGCTGATGAGGATTCAAAAATGCATCTGTCCTGGGTAGATGCTTGAGAAGCCAAGTATGGAACAATGGAGCACAACACCTTACTAATCTTCCCCTCTGCTTTTCATTCCTCTGATGCACTGAATAATAGAGATCCCCCAATAAAGTGGGCACTGGGTTCTTCAGGATGAAAAGATGGATTGCATTCTTGCTAATGAATCGAGGCTCATCTGCAAACAACACAATTCCATATATACTCAAAGCCAACAAAGCACATACAGCTTTCCACTCTCCTAAAGAAGCTTTCAGGGTAGCTTGAGAGATCAAGAAATCCAGATGGAAACCAGGAATTCCAGCTTTAGAAGTCATATGCTGCTCAATTAGGACAGGTTCCAGATGCAGAGCCTTTGCTACTTCTCCATTACCAGGAAATACCATCTCAGGATTGAAAGGAATTCCACCTCTGATAGGTATACCAACTAATGATGAGTATTCTTCCAATAAGGGGCCCAGCTGAAAGTCTTGAAAAGTAAAACACCTCAATGGGGGATCATAAAACTGAATGCAGGTGTGAATCAAGCTTCTCTGTGAAGGGTCCAGATCCATAACCATATCAAGTATATCTCCATAGTGTTCCCTGAACAATGGTATGTGATCTGGAGTGATCAGGGTCTGAATCCTCCTGATGTCAGCTAGCTCTGGCCGGAAGAAGTGATAGGTGATGTTGCTCTTTTTAGGAGCCATGTTGCTGAAACTGAGTAGAGACAGGTGCTGATGATAATACTGAAGAAATGGGCCACTGAATGGCTGGTGCAGGTGATAGCTGAAGCAGATGCTGATGAAGATGGGTCAATACTGAAGATGGGGTCAAAACCAGAACCAAATGAAGATGGATACCCTGAAACACAAATAAGCAAATGTCAATATGATGCAATGTTTATGTATGCAAATGATATGCAAGGGTTTGTGACTGAGCCGGATCTGATCAAGAGCTCTGATATAAGTCCAAGTATGTTCAAGAAATCCAGATGGAGGTCTATAAATCCAGTAACCAAGGTGGGGGACTCAAATAAAGAGCCACATGTCCAGGGTTTTAGAATCACAAGAACTGTTCCAACATGGAGCATTCTTAATCAAGTCAAAGTAACAGGGTATTCTGAGGTCAGGGTACCTGCAAACCTGTAAACAGCCCAACCCCCTCACAGGTGGTGTTCTAAAACAAGGATCCTCAGACTTGGATCAGTTATGAGAAGTGTAAACACTTCTAACCCGGAGGTACAGTGTTTACAATAACCAAAAAAGATCCTCCTCTAATTCACCTCAGTTTCTGACGGTCAATACTAAAGGTCATCCAGACTTAGCAGGCTTCCCAGATAGCCCTAGTACTACAGGAAATCTGCAGCACAGAGTTCTCAAGAAGAAACCCATATCTGAACCGTGTTTCATATTCCCGCACCAGACCGAGATGGAATGGGAAAGAACATGAACCACTCTAGCCTAGGTGTCACTCAGGTCCCAGGTATAGGACCTCAACTCTCAATAGAACACCCACCCACCAAAGCAACAAAACAGATCCAGCCAGCACAGCACAGTATGATAATATGATATAATGCAAAGCTATAAAGAAAGCAGTAATCAACTGTACATAAAGCAGTACAAATAAAACAAGTACAAACACAAGTAGCACATAACACCCCAGTAAACACAAATCAAACAAGCGCTAGGAGGAACCCACAAAAAGAACCAGAAGCCCTGGTTACAGTATAAGGGTCCCCAGCAGAGTCGTCAAGCTGTCGCTCCCACCAGATGAAGCCGGGTCAAATGGGGTACAGACGCGAACGGTCGGCGAAAGGAGGGTGTGAGAACTCACAGGAATGAAAAGAGTCGCCAGCTAGGCATTTTTATCCCGGAGGAAAGGCAATGCTGCATAGACCTAGAAAAGATGCGGATAAGACGGTTGCGAACCAGAGAGACTGAGAAAGGGGGTTGGTTACAACCTGGGAAGGTATTAGCACCCAGATTGTCCGTCGTACTCGACGGGATCCGCGCTTAAAAGATTTGCGTTTTAAAGGGGTAGTGTCAATGCAATCTGTGTATAAAGAGCTGGAAAAGGATGTACAGGTGTCAGTGTAAGAGAAAAATGAAGTATATAAGTGAAGTGTCAGTGTAAGAACAGGAGTGAAATGCTCAAGATCATGAGGCTAAAAGAATGAGGCTAGAAAGAGGGGGAATATACAGAGACTTTTGTTCGATAACTGTTAAGTTATGCCTACGTATCCTCTCGTGCAATGAGGAAGTCAGAACACCGTAGTTCGACCCAAAGAGACTGATAGATGAATTGACTTGTGAACTGCTTACTTGCCTATGCTCAAGTGTATGATCTGTCTGGCCCAGATGCAAACTGTCTTGCATTAGACGGAAGAAGCAAGTTCTCGGTTGTGAGTGAATGAGATGAGAAAAGAATCCCGGAGGAGACGATTATTGTTTTTTTTTTGAGTTTTCAGTCTTTTATTGCTTTTGAAAGTTTGTCATAAGTTAATGAGCTTAAGCCTAAACCAATGGATTTAGTAAACTCATCACATCTTCCCTCTGATTAGGGGTAATGAGAATACCTTAAGTGTGAAGTCAGATTCTCACACTTAATCACCTTTTGATGTAGGATTAAGATCACTATCCTACTTGTGATTATTTAAATGTTTTTGTGATTTTTGTTTAGTGTTAAGTAATGAGGTTAAGCCATAATCAAGGGGTAAACAGACTCATTACACCATCCTAATAGAAGGATAATAGATGAGAATGTTTAAGCTGAGGAAAGCTCCTCAACTTAATCCATGATTAGGGATTAAACTCATGACAAAACAAGCCTTTGATTAAGTGGATTTTATTTAATGATATGATGATGAAATGAGTTTTATGATTTGTAAGACTACTTGAGGAGGACTTGTCCATTAACACTAGGGTTAGTCCTTCTTAACCAATTAAGGAAGAATTAGAACCCTAATGCAAGGCCCAAGTTACAAGTGTGATGTCTTGATACTTATTAAGTGAATTGATTAAAGGAGTTAAACACATTAAGGGTTTAACACTTAGGATTAAAGTTATACACTCCATCCTAAGAGAAGGATGCAGGCATAAGCTTAATCACAAAGCCTTAAAGCCTTTAGGGTTTAGTCCCTGATTATGAGATGAGAAGAGAAGACTCAAAAGAGACACAAAGGTAAAACTAAGAGGGGAGACTAATCAAAACCCTAATCATTGTCATGCTTGGTTGTTCCTAAGGTTTGTGAGGTTTTCAGGAGGAATCTTCAAAGGAAACACCAGGAAGCAGATGAAAGGATCAAGAGAAGAAAAGCAACTTGCTTCATTCAAGAAGTCAAGTCACTTGAAGAAAGAAAGTGGGAGGAAGGAGAATGAGCAAGCTCAATCTCAAACACAAACAAAAATGCAGCAATGGATGCAAGAGAGATGAAAAGAAAAGTTATGAGAAGTGAAGGCAAATTCACTTCTCAAAGTTACTTACCACCTGAAAGGTTAGGAAAGAAATGCAATGCAATGCATAATGGGATGGGATGATGTGATGAGAAACAAAACCAGAAGCATATACATGATGCTAATGATGCTATGAGATGCTACAAACATGAGGCAGCACATGGAAATGATCATACAAGTTCATGAATGCAAATGAAGCAAGTTAGGAACCATGAACACACATGAAAGATTATGAAGTGCACATGGCATACAACATGGCAAATACATGATGCAATGATCAAACATGCTTTCAATATGTCTTATGATGTCAAATGAATCACATGGAAGCATGGAATGTCATGGCAAGTCATGCTATGCAAGAGAATGCAAAATGGATGCATATGGAAGCCCAAATTAGGGTTTATGGACAATGCATCAAACAAAAACCAAAATCAGAAGCAAACAACATTACAAAAAATTGAAAATGCCACTCAAAGGACCCCTAATCCTACACTAACCCAATGCCCAAAGGAGAGGTTTCAACTCCTAACCAATCTCAAGTTATGGTTTTTACAAGTTTTTTAGGGTTTTAGGGTTCTTAAACAAGAAAATTACCAAACAAATGGAAAATGAAAGATCAAATCATGGCCATTTAATGTCACAAGCTACATGCTAAACACAATGCAATGCAAAAAGAATCAATGTCCAACTCTTCATGGATAGGCAGAAATGATTTTTTGAACTTTGGATCAAAATAATGCACAAAAATGATTTTAATTCAATGAGAAATTCTTAAAATGCATCAAGATCAAAAAATAAATTTGGTTTGAAGGTTGGACAATGTTTCTAAATGTCTTAGAACATTTCATGAATTTTTTGGTGATTTTTAAATACCTAAAAGTATTTTTAATAAATTAATCTTCATTAATCAATTAAAAATAAACTTTTAAATATTTTAAAATACTTTTTAAATGCTAAAAATGAAAATAAAAATATTTTTGTGTCATAACAATTAATGAAACTCTTGAGGAAAAGTTTCATAATTTTTAGACAATTTTTACTATTTTTAATAAATTATACAAAACAAATATGAAATAAATGAATAAAAATAAAGAAAATGGAAAAGTCAACAGAATGGAAGGCTGAGATGAGTTCTGGGTTTAAAAGGGTTGACCACGCGCGTTAGTGGAGGGCCAGGATTGCTTCTGAGTTAATTAGTTTAATTAAGATTTATTTAATTAATGAAAAGTGATTAGGGCTAAACAAAAGGATCTGAGCCACTCAAGCAAGCGGGAAGTCAACTGGTCAAGGCAATCCTACGCTCAAAATTTAAACGCACTTAATGACCTGAGATTAGGGCAAAGCACTTTCAGGTGACCGGAGGGAAGCTCCGGTCATCTTCTCCGGCGGTATCAAAACCCTAAAACATGATTCAGGCATCTAAACATCAAATTAAGCACAGCCAAATGATCCTCTAACAACCTAGGTCATGAATCCACCCTCAAACATCATTTAAACCCCAAGAATCATGTAAATCGAAAGAAACAAAATCCACGGGTGAAATTTCAGAGTGATCATACAAACTCATCTCTCACTCATTTTCAATTTTAAAACCATCCCCATGATCAGCAAGACATGAGCAACCAGTTTATAACTTAAAATGCAAGCTTTGGAGGAAAATGTTCATGTTCATACCTGAGCTGGAAAGCTTCAATTCTGAGCTTCCAGAGCCTCCTTTGCGTGCAAATGAACTTCTTTGGCTCCCCTGATGCAAATGGAAGGCTTGGAATGAGCTTAGACAAGCTGCTTTGAGAAATCCAGTTCTGGTGTAGCAGAAAATGGAGTTTGTGTGTGAGTGGTTTCAAGCTCTGCTAATGGTTGGTTCTGGTTCCTTTTGATGTGTTTGACTTGTTGGTGAAAAGAGTTTGGATGTTTGATGGCTGTGGAAGGTGATTCGAAAGAAAATGCAGATTGGGGTGAAAAATGGTGAAGCTATGTTCTTGCTCAGTTCAAGCCTGAATCTTGTTGGTTTGGTACCAATGAAGCATGGTGAGATGAGTAGTGGAATTGGTTTGGGTGTTTGAGGTTTGTGGAGGCAGATTCGAAAGGTTTTGCTTGAGAGGGTGATTTTGTGAATGCTGTCTTCTTGTGTGTTTCAGCTTGGCTTCTTGATATGTTTAGCTTGCAAATGGATAGTATAAAATAATCTCATAGGTCAGATGATGTGACCTGGACTTTATTGATTGGTAAGTTCACTTTTGCAAAATGTCAACTTTGTTGTAAGAGAGGCATGGGCTTGGTTCTAGGCTAGTACAAGCATGGGGCTGGCGCAGCAAAGGTGAGGGGAAGGGCTAGCAAGGTTCAGCATCCAATGTAGCAAGTGGTAGGAAGTGTGATCATGAATTTTGCAAGTTGTTTCAACTTTGGTTCATATGGAACTTTCTTGCTATACAAACCATGAAGCATGAGGGATCTTGGTTCAAATCTGATTTTTAGGAGTTGCATGATGCTTGTGTAATGGTTTGATGACAATTAGAAGTTACAATTTGCCTTGGTTCATGATTTTGCAAATTTTCCTTTTAGTGCATAACTTAAAAATTAGTGATTCTTACCAACTTTGTCACACCATAACTTTTGATCCAAAATGAATTAGGTCATGTTCTTGTACTTTTTGAAAAGGGAAAAATGTATTCTACAACTTTCATGACCAAAGTTTTTTTATTTGAAGCATTCTTGGATCAAAAAGCAAGGCTTGAAAAATGGCATAAAATGACATATTCTTGAAAAGTCAACCATGCACTAAAAAGTCAACTTTGCAAAAACTTGTAATTCTTGATTTTTGTGAACTTCAACCTTCTTCCATGATCAAATAAAGATCATATACACTCAAAATGATGAAGATCACCCCTTGGTTGGGTCATTGGGGGCCTCAGATGCCCTGATTTTGCACTGACTTGTCCAGAAAGTCAACTCTTGATCAGATGACTTCCCCATGGAATTTCTTCATGAAAATTGATATGCATACTCCCTATACCATATAGAGACCAATGGAAACAAGAATGACCAAAAAATTTGGAGTTATGGCCTCTGAAACCAAAACCCTAATTTTAGGTCAACTGTGCAGTCAAACTTGGCTCTGCATCCATAACAATCCCAGTTCTTGTGATTCTTTGGCATTCTTGACTTTTAGAGGATATGATATGATACCTGAGCACACATAGACCCCTTTGAAGTGATTGATGGCCTTTGGAGTGGCTCAAGAAGCTCTTGGATTGCTCAGACCACAAACCCTAGGTGCAGATGACTTTGAATCTATGCAGTGAATCAAAAAGGTGGTATGAGATGTTATGATTGAGTTTATGCATATGAAATGGTCACAAGCCATGATGTGAATGGGTGAGGGCAAATTTGGGGTGTTTACACCATGCTCATTCCTTTGGAAATGGTTGACGGTGGTGTTTGTCAAGCGCGCGCGTGCACACACACACATGATTTTTCTTCATTTATTGGCAGCCCATACACCATATTTTTTTGATAAATCAACTTGAGACTATTGTAGTTCAAGTGCCCAAGTCTCTTAGGCCACAAACAAGAGTTATTATCTTCTCTAGCCATCATGCTGAAATTTTTCTCATAACTAAGAAAAAGTGGAAAGCTTATATTGGTGGTCATTTTTACAACAACAACACTTATTCTCTTTGAATAAAATATTATGCACTCTCGGTTCTCAAAATTTAGAGAATAGCCATGCTCCAAAAGTTGTATAATGCTCAGCAATTTCCCATCTTACTCTGGAACATAAAGAGTGTCATGAATGACTTTGCTTCCTTGCTTTGGTGAAACTCCAATGTTGTATTTTCCTTTTACTTCAACATGTTATCCAATTCCCAATTTAACATTTGAGACAAATGAATAATCAATGTTGATTAAAGCTTTTTTCTTTCCGGTCATATAATTTATAAAACCACTATCCAAATACCACACATTTTTATCTTCTTGAAATGCTTTTTGACAAGCAAAGAACAAATTACCTTCATCTTTTTCTCCTTCTACAAATGAAACATGTTGTTGATTGGCAAAACGGTAACCCATTTGAATGTGCACGAATCTCTTATAATTGTGACTTTCTAGTTTTCCTTTGTTCCAACAATCCTTTTTCGTCACGAGTGTTACTCTTACAAATTCTGCACCATTTATTTGATGCTCCTTCATGACATCTTCCTTCATTCACGCCTCTTCCTCTTTCTCGTGAGTTTCTTCCTCTACCTCTTCCAAATATGCCACCTCTAAAAGACTCACCTCTATTTTGTATTGGGGGCTTATTCTCACCATTATTGGGCTGAATGTTGAGTTTAGATTGAAAGACACTCTCAATTGATTTTTCATAGTGTCATAACAACCTTTTCTCATAGGACCTCAAAGACCCCATCAACACTTGAACAAACATAGTTTATAGGTCCTTAGTTTCTTCTATAACAGGTACCATAGGATCAAATTTTTCTGTCAAACTAATCATAATTTTATCAACAATTTTGCAATCATCTATTGTATCTTCATGTGACTTCATTTGAATCACCATTTCAGAAAATCTATTGAAGTATTTATTCAAACTCTCATTCTCTTTCATTCTTTCATTTTCAGGGTCTCTCTTAAGAGATTGAAGTTTCACAATTCTCACCTTTGAGTCACATGCAAACTCTTGTTGTAGAATATTTCATGCTTCCTTTGATGTTTTTGCTCTCATAATCCTTCGAGAAATAGCTATAAAGACTTGTATTCGAATCATCCCGAGAACACCAACATCTGTGATCTTATTCTTTTTCAATTCTTCAATTTGTTGGTTTGATTCTTCAGCCTTTTCTTTTGATTCTCCAACCTCTGTTGGTACTGGTTTTTCATACCCATTTTGAACAAACTCCAAGATATCCAACGAGGTGAATATAGTCTGCATTTTAACGACCCAAAAATCATAATGTTCTCCTTCAAACAAAGGAACTTTAACATTACTATAAGTTGTGGAATAGTTTCTTGTGGAAGCCATATTTGTGTTGTTTTAGTTGCAGCTGCAATGATCTGCATCTATGATACCACTCTGTTGGTGATACTCTAGAGTAGGGATGGTCAACATTGTTTTATTCACATAACCAATCCATATCCAATATAAATCCATTTACTCTAACCGGTTATTATAACCAATTCATATAAATGGTTTTGTTTTTATAAAACCGATTATAAATCGGTTATATCCATAACCAAATTTCATAACCGGTTATATATTTCATAACCGATTTTTAACTTAAAACCAGATTTGGATATAAAAATCCAGTTTTTAAAAGTGGATATTCATTTTCTTACAACTGATTTTTAAGCTAAAACCAGTTTTTGATTTAAAAATCCAGTTTTTATAAATGAATTTTACACAATTTTTTTTCTTCATATTCTTGAAAAATGGAAGTTGGAGAATAATGAAACATAAACTTGAGACTGTGATCAAGGAATATAAATGTTGCTTTAGAGAAAGTAAAGAGAAAACAAAAAGTGATTATGTTAAAGCAAGTAAAGAAGTCATTAAGCATGTTTTTCAAGGTTATAAAAATTTCTGATGTGAGTAAAAGAGAACACAGTCTCAAATATTTCCAACAAGTTCATTAATAAGCCAAAAACATATATTCTCTCAAAAAATGTATTTGCAATAAGTCAATGACAAAATATCCCAAGACATAAAAGAAATCTAAGACAAACGTTAAGCTATAAAAACAACAGAAACATGAGCTAGTTGAACCAGTATCACTCATACAATGGCATTGGAAGCACTTGGAATCCTTGACCATGGATGAGCACACTCCTTACCAGTGATGGAAGAACCTGTAACAAGAGACATAATACAAACATTAAACAATAGAACCTCTTTGCTGCAAACAAAAGAAAAATTGTAACTCAACTACAAATGCTACAAAAGAGGACCAAACAAACAACTGCACAACGAATACTCTCTCAATAGCAGAATATTTACAATCCAGTTAACAATACAGTGGAAGAATGCATTAACAAGAACAAAGTGATAAAACCAATGTAGGAGATTCATATATATACTAATGTTGTCTGCAACATTTCTGCATATAAGTGCTTCCACAGATTTAGCAGTTAGGCGACTACGATACTCATCAAGCATTTAGAACATTGTTCAACCCCCAATTGTCCAAGCATTTTGCAACTATATTTTCTATTACTTCTCCCGAATGGCTTAAGACCCTAAGAAAACTCAAAATCTTTTTGTGTAATTTCCAGTTGTATAAAATGTATTGTTATGCACATGTAACTCATGTTTTGACATGAAGTCTAACCAATGGTGGTCAGACACACGCTTCGACAATGTTGGGAAAGAAAGCTCTTCAATTTTTTCCTTTCAAAATCCCATAAAGCCAAAACATCATGTGCTACTGTGCTTCGGGAGATTGGAATATATCTTGGCTACATTACACTCATACAACGATGAAAAGCTCTATGATCTGCATGCATATACGAAAGCTCAATTTCCACAATCATGTCAACCACTGCCTGCCTACATTTCTCTTGGTCAAATTTTCCTAACACAATTGTTGAAGGAGAAGTCACATTTGTTATTGATGAAGGGGTTGTTTTCAATATCTTATTTGCTTCATTATTTGGGTTACTCTTGCATATCTTTGAATGTGCGACCATGGAAATCGTTCCATTATTGAACTTTAGCTTGGAGTCACAGTAGTTACATCTAGCTATTCCAATCAAATCTGGATCAGGAGTGAAGTGATTCCAAACAGAAGATTTGTTTCTTCGATGGGGTGGTGCCCGAGTAGAATTAGTTCCCAAATTTTGTGTTGTCTCATCCGTCGTAAGATTATGCTTAGGCATTTCCTGGTTTTGATAGATTAACCAAATGTTAAATTAATTCAAAGAAATAAGAAGCTAATAATAATAATAATAGATACGGATAATGACTCGATTAAAAGGAAGAACAAACTTTCTGTCTAAAAGTAGCAAGTGAACTAATGAATGGGAAGGGGTATTAACCGGCTAGTAATATTTACATTAAAGACACATTAGCAAGGCAATAAGTAGAATAATAGCTAGCATTCAAAATTGTCTTACATGTTTACAGATTATTCACAATTTAATCAAACAAACTAGTCAAACTTTAAACTAATCAATCAACATCAAGAACTCACATATTTAACATTAAGAATCAACTACAACTTGCATCAAGAGTTAAACACAATTTACCAAAATAAATTAATAACAATAAAATCAAACACTCCACCAAACCAAACAAAGAATATTATGTATCAAAAGAAAATTTATTCTTGAAGTCATAGCATCAATCACCTAGAGTCACACTAAATGTGAGTTCTTCCATGTATAATATAAGAATGATCTCAAAACAAAATAAAACCACATTACATCAATTTCAGCCTTTCCAAGAAACTAGTAGCAGACATCATGTGCACATATAGGAAACCAGTATTCCAGATTAATAAAAGTTGGTGCAATTTGCTCCTAATGACAACCTATTCAATTCTAAAATCATGTCAATTCTTTTAGTATGCAATTCTGAAATCAACACTTTCACTTTTGACACTAGTACAAATGACCATGTGTGCTATACTATAAAAAATTTCAGTACTTGAAGAGAATCAACCTCGTGACTATCAAATTGTTCAATTAGCACTGAATCACTAATCTCACATAAACCTGAACCAAATACTTCAGCCAATACTGCCATTTATCATCAATTTTGTCATATGATAATTTATATTTTGTACATAAACACTTCACTCTAAATTCACACACCATTTCATAACCATCATAACATGAGGCTATGTGTGAAAAATGGAGGAATGATATCAAAACCGAGTCAACGACTTTGACGAAAACTAATATTTGAAATCTTGTTCAATTGCATTCACATAAGAAAGTAATTATATTCCTTGTGTGATTAATATGTTACTAATGTCAGCACTGCAACTCATCCTAATAAATATAACAAATAATGTAACAGAACTCATTATTCTAACAAGATGTGCACTTAACATGAGTTATGAAACAAAGTGAGCACTAACAATGTACCAGAATTATTCAACTAAAAGAATAACATCACAAGTAAGAAAATAGAACAATCTAACCCCTTCAATAGAAAATCAAACAATCTAGGTTGTTTTACTGTGTCAAATTCATGATTTCTCAGTCAACCTGAATCCAAATCAAATTAGTAGCTCAACAATGTATGATATATCAACACATTTTCTTTACGACATTTTCACAAACTCTTTGGCTGCAAACTGATTTCTATCTCAAAAACTTGCACTTCTTTATACACATAGCTAAAGTGATACCCAATCGAGAAATATATGCGAAATCGAAACAAACACCTGAAACCTCCATAAATGATAATGATTGATTACCTCGCGTGTAACTCAAAATACTAAATGATGCAGTGAGATTCAGATCAATGTTGTTGTTGAAGAGCTGGACGATTATCCAATCGAGAAAGATAAGCGGTTGTCAGGTGGTGATGATGATGCACGGTGGCGTGAATCTTGAATCTTCAATAACAGTAGTGATGATGTGTGGAATCGTGAATCTTGATTTGGTAGGGTTTTGGGTTGGTATTTGGATCTTTTATTTGGTTGTGGTTATCCAACAATTGGTTATGGGTGTCCAAATAAATTTTAAAACGGTTTGGTTGAAAAACCAAAATAAAATTAATCGGTTTTTGATAATGGAATCTGGATATGGTTATGGATAAATCATCAAACCGTTTATTTGAGCATCCCTACTCTAGAGGTGATGGAGTAAGGAAATATTTGTATGTCACGTTTTACACTAACTTCCACTGATGGAAGTTATACTTTAATATACTTTGATTTTATTAAATTCACCACACATTTTTTTTCCTCTGCTTTACAACTTACCATTACAAAGCATTTATATAGAATTGGAAAGAAAAGTGATAAAGAATACAGAAAATTGGTAATTAAGATAAGGACTCTTTAGTTCTCTCAATCTTATTGATACAACTCTATCATATATCTAAATAAAAACAATAATTATAATGTATTGGTTGTAATTCTCTCGTAATACTTACTAAAGATAGTGATGGTTACAACACATTAATTTTAACAATATTGACAATTGAATAGTATAATATCTTCTTTCTCTTCCCATCAACAGACGTCTCCTTGACGACAAGTTTGTTAGCAATGATGAATAAAGGACTTGATGATTAAGTTGTTCGGATTAGAACCAACGACCGATCTTTATGAAGTTCAAAAGACCAGGGGTCACACATGAGGAAGGCAACAATGTGGATGGACACATACACAAACAGTTTCCCACGAGGGCATATCTCCTCTTTCTTGTGGGGCTCAACCAGTTTTACACACATGAGTACTACTTACACCTACCTGATACATTTGCGGTGTTTCATAGTTCTTGGTATGGTTGATGATTACACTTAACAGAATACATAATTGATTTACTTGTATAATGAGATGAATGATACGACAAAGACCAAGATGAAGCAACTAATAGGAAATATGATATTTCTTCAAGTAACTTATTCATGTTATTATTTAATTAATTCTTAAAGATATATGATTCAGTGAAAAATAATTAATTTGTCTATTCCATGATCTTGTTCGTACTAAATTGATGTTTTTAATTATTTATAACTTCTTACTATTTGACATATATCACTATTAATATAATTTATATATTCATTATGGTTGTTCATCAATTAAATTCTTTGAGAGAGATTTTGTCAAAATAAAATATTTTAAAGGTGACAAAAGTTCACACAGTTTTTATTGTTAAAATACTTGCAAAATAACCAAACCGAACCCAACAACCCAAAGACCTCTCGAATAGAAAAACGGAAGTCCAAATGGGAGTCCTTATCCTATTGGGTATTTGCTTGTGATTTTGAAAGAAACTAGTTTATTGACAGTGACTTTTATAAGGAATCAAATGTGCAATTGTATAAATGATGGTGATTTGTTTTTTTAAAGCAAAGTTATCAATAAGCGAGTATTAGGTGTATTTGAATCCGATTACAAAAGAGTGAATGGAATAAAACCGAATAATCAAAATCAAGAGAAATTAAGCACTAAATAAAACTTATTTTAAGAAGTGCAAATTGTCTTTGTAGAAATCATAAAAATTGTATTTGGAATGATTAATATCTCTTAAAAAGGACCATCTCCATGCCAATAATTTAATGTTTCAAACTAAATTCGATAAATTAAATTTGCCCCTCTTGAACACCATCCTGTTTCTAACAACCCAAATACTCCAAATTGCCGCAATCCAAACCGTCCCAACCTTATTGTTTCCGACTTTCTTCTTGAAATGAGAGATCCAAAACAAGAAGTGTTTAGAAACCACAATCTCTTGACAAACATCAATATCAATCCACAAAGAAACCTCTTGCCAAACCTTTCTAGAAATAGGACGATGTATCAATAAATGGTCTAAAGTTTCAATAGACACCTAACAAAAATTATAGGAAGTCTCTCATTCCATGTGCACCTCACGAATGAGAAGGTTAAGCTTGGTTGGTAACCTATAAAGGAAGAATCTCCAACCAAAAAATCTAATTCTAAACGGAACTGTCAGTTCCCATAAAGTTGTGAAACAATTCTGCTCTTCTATCGGCAACAACTGTTGCATTTCTCTCTCACTTATACAATGATATCCTGCTTGCGTAGTATAACCATTAACCGGATCAAAAGTACATAGTAGAACATCCCTTCTAGAATGGGAAGGAACGATAGAGCCAATATGAAAAATCAGTTCAAAAATTCTCTGTTGAACTGTCACAGAAGAAAAAGCTTAAATACCATAATCGTTCCAAATCCAGTTATCATCACACCAGTGGCTCATGTTTGCAACCATAACGCCCTTCATGTTGCTAAGAAAATATAAATCTGAAAAGTCCTCCCTTAAAGTATCGTCTCCAATCCAAAACGATGACCAAAAAGGAATACTAAAACCAGAACCCAAATCAAATCTGAAAAACTCCCTAACCGGGATAACACAGATGCATTTCTCCAGTGAAAGAATATCTTTCCACCAGACAGAAGATGAAGAGAAGTGACTATGAATAGAGAGAGGAGGTATATGATGAGAAATATTATTGTATCTCGCCGATAAAATGTTCCTCCACTAGCAAGGCTTTCCTTCTAAAATTTTCCACCTCCATTTTAATAGCAAAGTCGCGTTAAAGAAGGGGTTTACATAATTGGTTCCATCCCACCCAATAAATTTTTTTGTTATTGTCGACACCACCCCATAAGAAAGCATTTTTCATTCTGTTTATTCCACTATAAACCTTCTTTGGAGCTCTAAAGAAAGATAGTATAAAAATCGGGAGGCTCGACCAAATAGACTTCAACAAATTAATACGCCTACAAAGAGAAAAGAAGCCTTCCTTTCCAACTAAAAATATGGTTCTTCATCTTCTCAATGAGAAAATCCCAAGAAGAGATCCTTCTAGGATTCATGCCTATCAGGATCCCGAGGAAATTGAACACTGACCCTTCTAACAGGCAAGAAAGAAAATTAGTGGCAACACTAAAAAAGTGCAGACTGATATTATATCCAATCAATATGCATTTTGAGTAATTAACTCCAAGTCCTGAAACGACTTCGAAAGCTTTCAACATGGTTCTTAGATCCTAAATATGTTTCCAATCTCCGTATCCAAATAGTAATATGTCGTCGGCATAATGGAGAATGTCTACCTTATAAACACCATTAATCGAGAAACCCGAGAAATCACCTCAAATCAATGATCTTTTAACCATCCTGGTTAAAGTCTCTGATACAATGATAAAGAGAAACAAAGAAAGAATATATCTCTGCCTTAGACCCATAGCCACCCTAAACTCCTTTGTCAGACTTACATTAACTAACACCGACATATAACTAGTAAACACCGTCGCCTCCATCCATTTTAATCACTTCTTTCTGAAACCTGTCATTCTCATTAAATACTGAAAGAAATCCCAATTTCCTTTGTCATAGGCTTTTTCGAAATTCACTTTAAAAATAACGCATCCCTTCTTCTCTTTAATGGCATAATCTGTAACTTCATTCACCACCAAAATACAATCCAATAATTGCCTCACCGGAACAAACGCGCTTTGGCAAGTGAAAATAATCGAGCCTAACACTCCATTCACTCTTGCTGCTAGAAGCTTAGCAAGGGCTTTATAAAGACAAACTACTAGACAATTTAGTCTATAATCGGTGAGGCCCAAAGGATTGTGCACCTTCAAAATTAAAGCTAAGAAGGAGGATGAGATAGACTTGGATAAAAATTCCTTGTCATGGAATTCCTGGAAGAAACGCATAATATACTCTTTAATAAAACTCCAACACTTTCTCAAAACATTAAAATTGGAGTCGTCCGGTCTCGGACCTTTAGAACCACCAAAACTTCAAAATGCGTTTTTGACTTCGGAATTAGAAAAACCACCTTCAAGAGCCTCCCTTTCCTTAGTGGATTTGATGTAAAAATGCAACTCATCCAAGACGGGTCTGCCCTCAACGTAAGGATCCGCAAAAACACTAAAAAGAAGTTAAAGACTTCAGCCTTCACCTTTGCAACACCAGTAATCATGCTTCCAACTATAGGAATCATGCCAATGTATTTAGAGTGTCACCTTTCCTTCATACTGCTATAAAAGAAACCTGGAATTCGCGTCTCCGTCACGAACCCAATTGAGTCTGGACTTCTGCCTCAATAAATTTTCCTTGGCCTTCAATTGCTGCCAGAAAAACTGCTATAGCATAACTTTGTCACGGACCAGTTGAGAAACAACTACTTCCTCACTCGAAACCAGCAACCCATCTAAAACATTAATGTCCTCGTAACTTCCCTCAATATCAAGATCAATCTTGCAATACACATTCATGTTCTAAACTCTCAAACTTTATTTAAGGAGTCTGAGTTTCTCCTTTAGCATATAATTCGCCCTACCTACCACCCTCAAATTCCTCCATTCCTTTTCCACGAATGGTAAGAAATATTTATTATCAAACCACACTTATTAACCACGAAAGGCTTCGGCCCCCAATTGTTGTTTTCAAACTCAAGCCATATAGGGCAATAATATGAAATGTCGCGACTACTAGTAGTGTGATGTCGAATAAAATGTTACGACATTAATATTTGAACATTAACAAGGTAAATACATTATAATGTACAACAATAATAACACAAGGATTTGTTAACCCAGTTCAGTGCAAACTCACTTACTATGGGGGCTACCAAGCCAAGAAGAAAATTCACTATCAATAGTAACAATTTGATGTTAAACAATCCCAGTTTACACTTCTCACTTAATCACTACCCAATGAAATTTCTATCTAAGAACCCTTAGATAAGAGAACCCCCTCTCACTCCCCTCAATCACACACTGTGATAATCAAAAAAATCCTTACAAGAAAATAGAAGAACACTCTTCCAAGATAAACAACTTGATCTTGCTTAACAGCTTCAATCAAGAACAAACATTTATGCTTAAAAGCTTAGAGTGGACAGAATTACAACTCAAAAATCAGTCCAATTCAAACATCTAGGTGATGTATGAATGGATCATAATTAACAACACAAAAACAAAACCATAACTTAGAATGTGCATCTTTCTCAATCTCTAACTTATGTCTCTTTCAATTAGGGTTGCACCACTTTAAGTAGAGAAGGATCTTCATGAATATGAGCAATGAAAGTAATCATAATTGATCTTCATTAAAAACTGTTTGATCTTCAAATCTTCTAAAACCAAAAAGCACAAGAATGGAAACATCAGATCTTTCCAAAAATAACAACCTAAAAGATATGAAAATATCTTCAAATATATGAAACATAACATCTTCTGTTATTCATAAAATTCCTCCTTGATTTTTGCCACCAATAAGACTAATCATAGAAACAAACACCTGCTAAAAAAACTTCCAAAATCAAAACACAACTTTCTGCAAAGTTGCCCATAACTGACAGACAAATGTTAAGAAATCTTCTCTGACATCACAAAACAACAATATTGTTATGACAATTAAAGATGTTTCAGCATTTGGCTCAACATCTTCCAAGTATTATAACCATATATGTATTGATGTCTGAGCAGCCATGTCAGGACTTCTTATCTGACAACTTGTTAAACCTGCTATAAAACTTGTTCTTTAGAATGTTAGAACATCTTATCCAACATGTTGATGTCAGGTTAGTTTTACAAAAATTAATGTCAACACCCACAACAACAGAACTAATAATCTCCCCCCTTTGGCATATTTTGGCTAAAATTAACCAAATAACCATTCTTCCAAATCAGAGGCTAACATCAGGTTAGTAGTAGAAAACATGACAATCTTTTCACAAAGATCTTCTTCTACATCAAATAATTAAAAATAAATATCCTCCCTTTACTAGCAAAATATCTCCCCCTCAAGGAAATGACCAAAGAACACTATTACATACTTCTCCCCCTTTTTAGCCATAATATAACAAACCAAGCAACTATGCATTAAGGGTAATCAATCAAAAGTAAGTAAATCTGCATCATAACACATCCAATCACCAAGAGCAGAAAAGGAACTAAAAGAAGAAGAAATTTGTTTCCCAATTGCATCTTGCTTCTTTACTAGAGGCATCAAATCCTAGACAATATGTCCAACATCATACTCTAACTCACTTGAGCAAGCTTCCTTACTTTTCTTAGTAACATAAACCACATCATCAGTATTCAGATCATCAACATTAACCATCTCTCTGTGAGAAGTAAGGTATATTTTGAATGATGTCAAAACTATTATGATTCAGGAAGACTCACGAAATCACAATACGCTAGCATATTTCATCAGGATAAATTTTTGGGGGTGTTTCAAAAGGAATGAGTCGTCTCATTAACCTAACCAGGTTGACTCATTCAGTTGAAAAAAATATTGAGTCGACTCAATGAATGTTTTAGGTCGACTCAAATGAAGGATAACATCTTTTGGAACTCACAGGTCCCAACAGGCTGACTGAACGAAGTATTTAGGTCGACTCAAAGTTACAAACAGGTCGACTCAAAGCTTTTTGTAGGTCAACGCATTTCTGAAGCTCTAAACAGGTCAACTCAAATGCTTTTGTAGGTCGACACATTACTATTTGTGGGCGCCTCCTATGTTTTCTCTCTCTCTCTCTCTCTCTCTCTCTCTCTATCTCTTCATCTTCTCCTTCTCTAGCATTCATCAACAACTACATACAATATTTTTGTTGATCAAGGTGCAAGATTCAAGGTGATGACGTTCAAATAGTGAAATTGCAATTTCAGTTTGGGTTGAGATATTTGTGGGTTTTTCTTGAATAAACCTTGAGGGTTTGTCCTCCAAGAACATTGTGATTTGGGGGTTTTGCACGCATCATTCGTTCGTAGATTCAGCCGAGTCAATAGGTTTGAAGATCAATATGATCGTTTATTCATATCACGGTAATCAGAGGATTGCAAAGAACGGTGTGGGTTCACAAGCATCGAATCAAATTGACCGTGTTCAAAAAGAGGGATTGTTGTGGATCCATCCAAAGTAGATGTAATTCTACAATGGGATACTCTGAAGTCAGTGACAAAGATTAAAAGTTTCTTGGGATTGGACGGTTATTATTGAAGGTTTATTGAAGTGTTTTCGAAGTTGGCACTTCCGTTGACCCAATTAACTTGTAAGAATAAAATGTTTGTGTGGGATTCTCAGTGTGAGAAGAGTTTTATTAAACTGAAGAAGAAGTTGACTACTGCACCAGTTTTGATTTTGCCGAAGGAAGATGAACCGTTTGTGGTGTATTGTGATGCTTCTTTGATGGCTCTAGATGGATTATTGATGCAAGATGGCCAGGTTGTGACGTATGCTTCACGTAAGTTGAGAATTCATGAGAGGAATTATCATACTCACGATTTGGAGTTAGAAACTGTTGTTTTTGTCTTGAAGATTTAGAGACATTATTTTTATGTTTTGAGGTTCGAGGTGTATAGTGATTATAAGAGTTTGAAATACTTGTTTGATTAGAAAGAGTTCAATATGAGACAGAGACGTTGGTTATAATTTCTGAAGGATTACGACTTTAGTTTGAATTTTCGTCCAGGTAAGGCTAATGTTGTAGATGATGCCTTGAGTCGGAAGACATTGCATATGTCAGCTATGATGGCTATATAGTTGGAGTTGATTGAACAATCCAGGGATATGAGTTTGGTTTGTGAACAGACACCTCATAGTGTGATGTTGGGAATGCTGAATGTTAACAATGATTTTCTTGATCGTGTTCGGGAAAGTCATAAGTCAGATGTGAAATTGGTGGACTTGATGGTTAAGGATGAACGAGTTGGAAATAATGAGTTTTGGGTTAATGAGAAGTGAGTACTTAGATTTCAGGATCGTATTTGTATTCATGATGATTTGAAATTAAGGAGAATGATTCTGGAAGAAGGGCATAGAAGTGGTTTGAGTATTCATCCAAGAGCGACGAAAATGTATCAGGATTTGAAGAAGATATTTTGGTGGCCTGGTATGAAGCGTGATGTGGCTCAGTTTATGTATGCGTGCTTGACTTGTCAGAAGTTGAAAGTGGAACATCAGAAGCCTATTGGTTTGATGCAACTGTTGGATATTCCCGAGTGGAAATAGGATAGCATATCGATGAATTGTGTTACGGGGTTACCTACTACTTCAAGAGGGCATGGTGCCATTTAGGTAATCGTTGATAGACTGACTAAGTTGGCGCATTTTTACCGATTGGTATTACTTATTTTTTGCAGAGATTGGTAGAGATATATGTTGGTGTGGTTATGAAGTTACATGGAATACCACTGAATATTGTGTCGGATAGAGATCTGAGGTTTACTTCGAGGTTTTGGGAAAGTTTGCAAGAGGAATTGGGTTCTAAGTTGAAGTTAAGTTCAACTTATCATCCTCAGACTGATGGACAGACGGAGAGAACGATACAATCTTTAAATGATTTGTTGAGGTCTTGTGTGCTTGAACAAGGAGGTGCTTGGGATAGTCACTTGTCGTTGATTGATTTTACGTATAACAATAGTTACCATTCCAGTATCGGAATGGCACCATTTGAAGCTTTGTATGGTCGAAGATGTAGCACACCTTTGTGTTGGCATGGGTCAGGTGAGAGTGTTGTACTTGAACCTAATATTATGCAACAGACTACTGAGATGGTGAAGTTGATTCGAGATAAGATGAAGACCTCACAGAGTAGGCAGAAGAGTTACCATGATAAGAGAAGAAAGGATATTTAATTTCAATAAGGATATCATGTGTTTTTTAGGGTTACTCAGGTGACCGGTGTGGGAAGAGCTTTGAAGTCGAGAAAGCTTACTCCTAAGTTTATTGGGTTGTATCAGATTTCAGTGAGAGTTGGACCTGTTGCTTATAGAGTGGTGTTGCCACCGAGATTATCCAATTTGCATGATGTGTTTCATGTGTCGGAGCTTCAGAAGTATGTTTCGGTATATAGAGCTTCGGACCTGTTGCTTATAGAGTGGTGTTGCCACCGAGGACGAAAACCTTTTAAGTGGGGGAGAGTTATAATACCCTGATTTTTATTTAATTATTTTATTCGGTATATTGTGTGTTGGTGTGGGTAGAATAATAGATTATCGAATATAATTTTAAATTGAGAATTATATTATGGTGGATAATTATATTATTGAAAAAAATTAAATGGAATAAAATATCAGGTAGAGAGCAAGGTGGTCATTTGACGAATGTAGTAAGCATAAGAGTGGAAGTCCCTAAGTTGGTCTAAGGGATTAAGTTGTAAAAAGAGGAAAAGGATCGTATTCTGAAAAAGGAGAAGAACGATTGTGAAATTTGTGAAGAGGAGAAGAAGAGGAAAATGCTTGATCATGAAGAAGAATTCGCGAGGAAGAGAAATTCTCGTCAAAAACCAAGGTAAGGGTGATATTCTTCCATCTCTAAGAGTTTTATAATGGGAATTGGGTGGGTTGAAGATGAGATGTTGGGGTTTTGGTGGTTGAGTAGGTTTTTGGTTAAGTTGTTGTTAATTTGTTGTTGTTGATTAATAATGTCACCAATTAGGTGATAAAATGAGTATTAGTATGAATTTTGGTTGTGAATTAGTTTTTTGGGGATGAAAATTCGTGCAGGTCAGAGTGCAGAACGCATAGAGGAGAACTGCGAAATCACAGAGCTTGCTTAGCGAGCAAGTTTTTTGTGGGAAAGGAAAAAATCAGTGTGTTGCTCGCTTAGCGAGTAAGGACCCTCGCTGAGCGAGACCTGGAGCGTGAAAAGTTGATTTCTAATTCAGAAAAATTCCTTAAAATTACCTAAATGAGTTAGTAATGCCTAGGAATCGTTGTGGTGCAACTGAATGTAGTGAAAAAGGAGTTATAAACCTAAATTGTAGGGAAAATTAGTATAACTCGAATAATGAACGTAGTTAGGATGTTTATTGGTTTTCATTGTTGTTATGAGTTGTTGTTATTGTGATGAGTTATGTACTGTTGTTGTTGATATATGTATATGTGATATGTTGTGGTATGTGTTGTTGTTTGGTTGTGGTGGTTGAAGTTGATTTATGTGGTTATATTCTAGAAATGCATGATATCGATGTTAATTGCGATGATAATGAATTGTTGCATGTTGAACAAGTATTTTTGAAAACGTATCATTGAGCCAAGTTGTTATTGAAGTTGAATTGTGCACTTAAATATTTAGTTGAGAAAAATTTACTCTGATTTTAATAATAATTTCGTGGGGTAATTTGGGTGTTACACAGGAAGAAAGTCAAAGGAAATTCTTGAAGTCATATAATCTGATGTATGTGGTCCTATCTAGGTGGATTCAATTGGAGGTAACAAATACTTTGTCACTTTCATAGATGATTTCAGTCAAAAATTGTAGACTTACTTCATCAAGACAAAAAGTGAAATGGCCGAGGTATTTTCTACATTTAAATCCAAGGTTGAAATACAATATGGTCGAAACCTAAAGATTTTGAGGATCGATGGGGTAGAGAGTATGTGTCTAAAAACTTCAATGCATTGTATGAGAAAGAAGGGATTTAGCATACGATGGCACCACACTACACTCCATAGAAGAATGGAATTGAAGAATGGGAGAATATAACCATCATGAATATGGTGAGAAGTATGTTGAAAGGCAAGCATCTACCCAAAGAATTATGGGGAGAAGTTATGTCCACTGCAACATATATCTTGAACATATGTCCAATGAAAAGGCTAGAAGGAATTACACCAGAAGAATGATGGTCGGGTGTCAAGCATCGACTGAGTCATTTGAAGGTGTTTGGATCTAAAGCACATAAACATGTATCAGAGTTGAGAAGAAAACTTGATTACAAGTCGAGTCAAATGATCTTGATAAGATATATTTTGACTGGAACTTACAAATTGTTCGACCTAGTGAACACACAAGTTGTAATCGGTAGGGATGTGATCATAGATGGGCTTAAGTAATGGTATTGGACTGAGAATTTTAAGAAGGATTCAGTGAGAACCGTGTGTGAAGAACCAACTAGTGAAGTTGAAAGAGAAGGTCGGCAAGAAGTCAGAGGTGAAGCAGGCCCAAGCAGGCTTCAACGAACAAAATACATGCATGCAAGGTTACAAGAATATGTAATTACATTAGATGATGTGGTAAATGAAGAAGGTGAGCTGGTACATTATGCTTTTTACGCGGATGTCGAACCATTCAATGCATCTGAGGCATTGAAAGATTATATGTGGAAGAAAGTAATGAATGAGGAGATATAGTCCATCAAAGTCAACAACACTTGGTCACTTGTCGAATTGCCTCAAGGAAAGAAGGAAATTTATATGAAGCGAGTATAAGGTGAGACTGAATCCTAAAGGAGAAGCAACTTGATACAAGGAGAGACATGTGAAGAAAGGATTTCTTCATAAAGAAGGAAACAACTTTGACGAATTTTTTGCACCTGTTGCTAGGATCAAAACAACCAGGTTCGTTGTTGGTCTAGCAAACATGAACATTTGGCATACATGTCAAATGGATATGAAATGTGCATTCCTGAATGGCCCCTTAGATGAAGAAGTTTATATTGCACAACCAGTTAGGTTTGTGAAACAAGGCAAAGAAAACAAGGTATACAGGATGTATAAAGGCTTATATGGACTTAAGCAAACTCCAAGAGCTTGGAACAAGAAAATAGATAGTTTTTAAGGGAGAAGGAATTTGTAAACTGTACAACTGAGCATGGAGTATATGTAAGAAGAAGCAAGAGTGAATTGTTTATGTCTCTATGTCGATGACCTATTGATTATAGGAAGTTGCAAGAAGGATATCGAAGATTTCAAACATGACCTAAGTGAGGAGTTTGAAATGTCAAACTTAGGAAATCTCTCATATTTCCTTAGCATCGAATTATATAAGAGTGGTAGAGGTTTGATGATGCACCAAAGAAGATATGCGGGCGAAATCATCGAGAGATTGTAGATGTAACATTGCAACCCAACTTTGACTCCAGTTGAACCTATATCGCAATTGTCGAAAGAATCAGATGAAGATGATGTCGAACCAACTCAGTACAAAAGACTTATTTGGTCATTAAGATACCTTTTTCATAGAAGGCCTTATCTATACAATTTAGATCTAGTATGTAGATTCATTCAGAAGCCAGAGGTATCACACCTAGCAGCAACGAAGAGGATACTAAGGTATCTGAAAGGAACTCTTGACTATGGAATTTTATTTCATGCAGCTGATGAAGGAAAAAAATGCAAGTTAGTGGGATACACTGAATCAAGTTGGTGTAGTGATGACGGGGATAGAAAACCCATAGCTGGCTATATGTTTATACTAGGTGGTGCACTAGTTGCTTGGAGTTCGAGAAACGAGCCAATAATGGTATTTTCGTCGTGCGAAGTAGAACACATATTTGCTTCTTTCTGTGTATGTCAAGCAAAGTGGATGGTGAACCTGGTCGAAGAGATTACAACAAAGAGTCATGGAGCAATTACCATTAAGATTGGCATCTTGTCTGCTATCAATATGGCGAAGAATCTAATAGCACATGGACGAAGCAAACACATCAAAATGAGGTTCCACTATCTTAGTGAGCAGGTAGTAGAATGGGGGATGAACTCGAAACACTGCAGAACTAAGAGTCAGATTGCAGATATCATGATGAAAGGAGTACAGGTCGAATAGTTCAAAAGACCAAGTTATGATGAATATAAATAGCTTAGACACGATGAATTAGGTGGTGTGCTGAGAATGTAATTCCTTGTGTCGAAGTAGGTAGTGCTCAACAGAAAAGAAATAATGATGTGTTGAAACTTATAGTGAGTATCGAGTTGCATTAGATGTTGAAGTCTCGAAGCGGGTTTCTTGACACTTGATTTCGACTTAGACCAAAATAGGAATTTTGGAGTTTTATATATTTCGGGCTTAAGCTTTG